>QANZ01046424.1:81381-91843 GCA_003254925.1 Chamaecrista fasciculata
TTCTCGTGGGAGCGAGAATGAACCAAGACCAGCATGACCTCGGTGTATGGAGATACATGCACTAGATGCTTTACGAGAGTTATGGTGCAATAAGTAAGGGGTTACAAGTTGTTGGACTGACCCGGAGAGTCCTGCATGGGTTTAGTCATAAGCTAGCCTCTCCTGTACACCTGTCACGATAGCCTTAGACCAGAGGTCTTGACTATTCCGGCATTGTAGTTGTCGAACTTTGGCCTAGTCTAACGTTGCCCGTAGCAGGGTAGCCATAAGGGCTAGGTACGGGTTTGGTTGATTGCAGAGCTGAGGAATGTGGTTGACCAAGATGGCATTTTGTCCCTCATAAAGATGAGAGATATCTAACTGTCGCCCTCGATGAGTCTGTCCAAGGAAAGAGTGGTCACTCAGGAAAATGGGACTAACTCAGGAAATCGAGAAAGTTGAGGTTTGGATTAAGGATGACTTTCCCGTGCCTTATCCAGAACCAAGATAGCGTGTGACAATAGGGATTATGACAATGTGGTACTTAGGTCAAGTCGTTAACGTTAAAGCGATAACTCACGTGTTTTGGGTAGTCGTGATGGCTTGCTAGAGTCCGCTCTCGACTTGTGAGTCATAAGATGGCTTGCTGCCAACTTCACGTGAGGCCTGCTGGGTCACACATGAGCAGGATCAAGATGCTATTTTGGGACACGAATTAGGGTTAATTCGTGAGTCACTTTGGTGACACAGTTTAAGACATGGTTAAATGTCTTAGGACATTAAATCTTGTCTTAAATAAATATCTATGATTGTGATATTTAAATGTCTTAGGACATGGTTAAATGTCTTAGGACAATAGGAATGTTTTTGATTTATTAAATTCCTTAAAGATAAAGTGAGGATGGCGCATATCTTAAGCTTGAGATGCAAGATTTGATTTTGCATTTTGAATTTTAAAATATGTGTGCAAGTCGAATTTTGAATTAAATTGTTAGGGTAATATTTTAATTATAAATTTAATTCCTCATGACTCATTCCAACCAATAGGATTTGAGCACTCAAGATTTGGCTTAAAGATTTGATCTTGTACGCCAAGAATTCGAATTGCCCCTAGGATTTTGAATTATAATATTAGAGTAATATTATAAATCAAAGATTTAGGGAAATCCATATCCAAGATTTTAGGGATTCACTAATTAGGATTAGTGAAACCCTAACTCTAGGAATGAGAAGTTATAAAAGGGCACACTAAGAGGCCAAGTCGCCAAGAGCTTATTTTGTGAGACAAAATTTGGCAAGTTCTTCTTATAGAGAGAAGAAAGTCGCCAACCCTAGTTTCTAGTGAGAGAAAGTCGATTTTCTCTAGAGAGAGAATAGTTCGACCCACATCTTAATCTCCAGGGTTTTTGTGTGTGTTTCTTGCGCCACCTATCTTGGAACCAAGAATTGTTCTTGGTTCTTCAAGATTCATAGATAATAGTTCCCGTGTTCACTTGGGAAGAAGTGAAGAAGGTTAGCACCTGGGCATCTGCCAAACTGCTCGTGTGGATCATCGGCAGAGGAAGCACACTTGGAGTGGACTTCTCAACTCGCAAATTCAAACGAGCCGATTGAAAATTGAGGTATACATCTATCTTTACTGATATAAATATAGGTAGTGGATCCTAGAAGGAATCATAGAGAAGCCAAAAAATTTAATTTACCGTGTTTTTTTGCTGCGCCGACTCTATGATTTCCCAACAATGGTATCAGAGCCACGCTACTTTTATATTTATATTAGTATCTGTGATTGTACATGTGATGTATGATTGGGTGTTTACAGTTTTTCAATCATATGCTCAAAGTTTTGCGAAAATTGCCACCACATGTTTTTCGAACATTATCTAAAGATTTGGTGCAAATTTTATGTATGAGATACATAGGAAATCAATTGGATTGATTTGAAAGTTCTTAAAATTTTTGAGTCTTGATCGAACCATATATATATATTTTAATTAAAAGTGTTTTAATTATAATATTTATAGTTGGTCGAAATTTTAAATTAAGAATTTTAATTTTGGACCAATAATTCGAATTCTTGAATTTGATTCTTGAATTTTAATTATTGGTGCAAGACTGAATTTTAAGAAGGCATGTTAAATTGCACAAGCCCCAAATTGAACACAATTTTAAAAATTGTTTTGAATGTGTTATTGTATGCCGTGTATATATATTTAAAATATGTGAATTGTTCATGTATGTTTGGGTATGGTTATTGGATATGGCTTTAGGACTATTTTTGGTAAATACAGCCTCCGTGTCGTCTCCCTAAATTCTCTATGTAATTTTATTTAATTTTACACCTCAATGTAAAAGAGGTTTTTCCCAATGTAATTTTATTTTTCTTTTTAGAAAATTCCCTCTTTGGCTTGAGGGGATTTAGGGTAGATGGGCCATATCCAAGCACGACTATATTTATGCATTTAGTTATTTTGTATGAGATGCAAATGGCGCTAGATGTATGTTTTAGGGTTGCAAAAATTTAACATGCAATTTTTAATTTTTACGCATTATAACGTATATGATACGTGCGTAGAATTTTGTATGAGATATAGAATTCGTACATGTGTCTTAATGTATGCGATACATGGGGCGTAGACACATGGCACAACTCGTTTAATTTTAAATGAGATTTAAAATTGAACTTAAAACGGAACTTTATATTAACCCTTTTAAAAATCTTAAGTTTTAATGCCATTAATAAAACACCTTGTTAAAATCTTGTTCATCGTAGAGTGGTGATCGCCCTCCGCGACACGTATCTACCTTGACCTTGAGGAGACACGGGTGAATGGGAGATTCAACACGACGCCTCGTTGAAGTCTTGGTTTGCTATATGCAGTGATCGCCCTCCGCGACACGTGTTTAGTGGGCCTTGATGATATGGGGGTTGGGCTTCGGCCTCGTTGTTTTGAGCCTAGCCATTCACAAGTTTTATTGTGTGACTTAATGAGGTTATCAAATAGGATTTGGACTTTAAGGCATTAGATGGGATAAACATGCCATAATAAGTATCATATAATGATACAGTCCCATAAAGATCTAAGAGTCACATGAGATGTGATTGGTAAGGAGTTACCTACCTAAATAACCAAAGAGTGCATGATCGCCCTCCGCGACGGTAAACTTTGGTGAAATATGGGTCTTAGCCACTAATAATAATTTTACTGGGTTTTATAAAATGGTGGATATATATTTTGCTAATTAAACTTTCATATCTAAATTGTAGAATCAATGGCAACAAGTAGTTCAACACTATCACTGCGATCTATCCTTGAGAAGGATAAATTGACTGGGACTAATTTTCTCGACTGGTTTCGGAATGTGAGAATTGTTCTCACTCAAGAGAGGAAATTGTATGTCCTGGAAAACCCTATTCCCGAGCCCCTGCCGCCAATACTCCAAGAGCTCAAAGAGATGCTTACGAGAAGCATGTCAATGACTCTGTGGACGTGGCTTGTCTGATGCTAGCTACCATGGTTCCCGAGATCCAAAAGAACTTGGAGAACATGCCAGCTTTTCAGATAGTAACTCATCTGAAGGAAATGTTCTAGCAACAAGGTCGGCAAGAGAGGTTTGAGACCACGAAGGCTCTGCACTCTTGCAAGATGGCAGAAGGTGCGTCTGTGAGTGCCCACGTCTTAAAGATGAAGGGGTACATAGATCACCTAGGAAGGCTGGGATTTCCCATCACCCAAGAGCTTGCGACGGATTTGATCCTGAACTCGCTACCAAGGAGTTATGACCCTTTCGTCATGAACTTCAATATGAATGGGATGGAGAAGTCTGTTTCTGAGCTGCATGGGATGCTCAAGACTGCTGAGGTGTCCATCAAAAAGGCGCCTAGCACTGTCTTGATGGTTCAGAAAGGGAAAGGGAAGGGCAAAGGAAAGAGGAAGGGAAACGTCGTGGCTGGTGAGACCAAGCCAGCATCCAGGCCTAACCCACAACCTGCCAAGAAGGCTAAGCCCACAAAGGAATCAGTTTGCTTTTTCTGCCAGAAGCCTGGACACTGGAAGAGGAATTGCAAGCTGTATATGGAAGACCTGAAGAAACAGAAGAAAGGTGCTGAGGCCTCCACTTCAGGTATCTATGTTATAGATGTTCACTTGTCTACTCCTACCACTTGGGTATTGGATACTGCATGTGCTTCTCACATATGTACAAATGTGCAGGGGTTGAGAAACAGTAGGAAGCTGAGCAGAGGCGACGTGGACCTGCGAGTAGGCAATGGAGTAAGGGTTGCTGCTGTTGTTGCTGGCACATACGAGCTAGTATTGCCAACTGGGCTAGTTTTTGTTTTAAACAATTGTTATTATGTACCTGCATTAAATTCAAACATTATTTCACTTTCTTATTTGGATAAGGAAGGGTTTACTTATGTTAATGGTAATGGTAGATGTTCTATTTACAAAGATGACGTATTATTTGCTTATGGTGATCTGCAAGATAATCACTACATCTTAAAATTAGAACAACAACGTAATAACGATATCTATAACATTGATACGAAAAGGATTAAGATTAGTGAATCTAATCCTACATACCTTTGGCACTGTCGTTTAGGCCATATAAACGAGAAACGCCTAGAGAAGCTCCATAAAGATGGACTTCTAAGCTCATTTGATTTTGAATCATATGATGTTTGCGAGTCTTGCTTACTTGGAAAAATGACAAAGGAACCCTTCACTGGCCACAGTGAGAGGGCGTCTGACTTATTGGGGATCATACATAGTGATGTATGTGGACCTATGAGTACACAAGCTAGAGGTGGTTACTCCTATTTCATTACGTTCACTAACGACTTCAGTAGGTATGACTACGTCTACCTAATGAAGCACAAGTCAGAGTCTTTTGAAATGTTCAAGAGATTTCAAAATGAAGTAGAAAACCAACTTGACAAGAAAATCAAAGTCCTTCGATCTGATCGAGGAGGTGAGTATTTGAGTCAAGAATTCATTGATCATCTTAGAAGTTGTGGGATAGTCTCACAACTTACTCCTCCTGGAACCCCACAGTGGAATGGTGTTTCTGAAAGGAGGAATCGAACTCTATTAGATATGGTTCGATCTATGATGAGTCAAACTGGTCTTCCGCCGTCCTTTTGGGGGCATGCTCTAGAAACTGTCGCGTTCACACTTAACCGTGTTCCGTCTAAGGTAGTTGAGAAGACACCATATGAGATATGGAAAGGGAAGAGTCCCAATTTGTCTAACCTCAAGGTTTGGGGATGTGAAGTTTATGTTAAGCAACAGCCTAACGATAAACTGTCTCTCAAATCCCTCAAGTGCTTATTTGTGGGATACGCCAAGGAAACGAGGGGGTATTATGTCTACTACCCAACTTATAACAAAGTGTTTGTAGTCAGAAGTGGATTCTTTCTAGAAAGGGATCTTGTTTCCAAAAGAAACAGTGGGAGTAAGATAAAGTTTGAAGAAGTTCAAGTTCCACAAGACACTTCAGAGGCGTAGACGGAAACTGGAGAAGAGCCACAAGATGTTGTGGAAGCTCCTCCAGTGACACAAGAACCACGAAGGTCTGATGGGACACGTTTTCAGCCTGAGAGATATGGATTTCTTGTGACTGAAAACAAGGATGTGTTGCTCATGGAGTGTGCTGAGCCTACCACCTATCAAGAGGCCATCATGGACCCCAACTCCGAGAAATGGGTTGAAGCCATGAAGGCTAAGATGCAATCCATGTACGACAACGAGGTATGGACCTTAGTCGCTCCACCCGAAGGTGTAAAACCCGTAGGGTGCAAGTGGGTTTTCAAAGCGAAAACAGACATGGATGGAAATGTGAACGTCTTCAAGGAAAGGTTAGTTGCAAAGGGGTTCACTCAACGTCATGGTATTGACTATGATGAAACGTTTTCCCCTGTTGCAATGGCCATGTCCATTAGGTTCCTCCTTGCCATAGCCGCATATTATGACTATGAGTTATGGCAAATGGATGTCAAAACAACATTCCTCAATGGAAGGCTGCCTGAGGATGTGTACAGGACACAACCCAAGGGGTTTGAATGTCCAAAGGAACCAGACAAGGTATGCAAGCTTCAGAGATCCATTTATGGATTGAAGCAAGCATCTCGAAGTTGGAATCATCGTTTTGATGAGGTAGTCAAAGAGTTTGGCTTCTTATAAAACCCTGATGAGCCTTGTGTTTACAAGAAGGTTAGTGAGAGCACAATTGTGTTGTTGGTGCTATATGTCGATGACATATTGCTCGTTGGAAATGACATTCCTACCTTAAAGATTGTAAAATCTTGGTTGGGAAAATCATTCTCAATGAAGGACTTAGGAGAAGCTGCCTACATTCGAGGCATCAAGATTTATAGAGATAGGTCTCGTAGGCTTCTTGGATTAACTCAGACTACATACTTGGATAAGGTACTGAAGCGGTTCAGTATGAAAGATTCCAAGAAGGGATTCATTCCGATGAATCATGGCTTGACCCTGAGCAAGAAACAGTGTCCCAAGACACTTGTTGAGCGAGGGCGCATGAGTGACATCCCTTATGCTTCGGCAATAGGATCCATCATGTATGCCATGCTGTGTACTCGACCCGATGTGTCGTTTGCCCTAAGCATGACGAGCCGATTCCAACAAGACCCTGGTGAGGATCATTGGATCGCTGTCAAGATCTGTTGGGAAATCACGGCGCGCGCAGCGGAAGCGAAAAATATAAAATAATATAAAACATGGCGCAAAAACAAAAGTGATTTCCCTATGGATCCGTTAGATGAATTTAAATCGGTAAAGTTAGTGGTATACCTCAAGAGTTTCAATCGGTCCGGTTGAACGGTGCAATTCTGAGAAGTCCACACGAAGCGTCCTTCCTCTGCCAGTAATCCACACGAGCAGTTTAGTGGCACCAAGGTGCTAGCCTTCAGTTCTTTTCTCCAAAAGAACAAAGGAACTTGATCTACGACTCTTAAAGTTCAAGAACAATTCTTGAACCTTAAGAGGAAAGTGGTGCAATGAACAACAAGAACACTTTCTTGTTTTCTCTCTCAAAACCCTAAAGTTGGATCAAGTCGAATTCCCTCTCCCTCTTGGAGAAATTCAATTCTCTCTCTCTAGGTCTAGGTCTAGCCGATTTTTCTCTCTTGTCTCACAAAAGGAAAATTGCAAAGCTTACTTGTGCATTAGCTAGTGAAAGTCGACTTGCCTAGGTTTATATAGAGTTGGGGAAATTTGATAATTATAATTAGGGAATCCCTAAATTAATGGATTATCAAATTATAAAATTATAAGATTACAGTAATATTATAATTTTAGGACTTGAATTCTTAATTAAAATATTACCTTAATATCTTAATTGAATTCAAAATGCAATCTTTGAGAATCAAATTGGAAGATCAAATCTTCCTCCTTGGTCCCACAAGCCATGCGCCTATCATCCCCATTTTCTTTGGAATTTTATAAATCAAAAACATTCCTAACTCTTAGGAAGTTATAACCAACTTATTATCTTCCAAAGATTTTGAATTAAAATATTACCCTAATATCTTTAATTCAAAATTTTAATCTCAAGATCAAATCTTGAATTCAAATCCATGACTTTAATTAATAAAACAATTCTATTAATTAAAATCAAGCTAAAAGAGGCGCCACCCTCTATCCAATTTATCCCAATATTAGTGACTTTAATAAATCAATAATCTCCTAACTTTTAGGAACCTTATTTAATTTATTATTCCCTAATATTATAATTGTAAATAGATTAATCCAATTAACTATTTATCAATTAATATATTTAAACTTGTCCCACAAATTTAAATATCTCAACCGTAGATTTTATTTAAGACAAGACTTTATGTCCCAGACATTTAGCTATGTCTTAAATTGTGTCACCGGAGTGACTCACGAATTAACCCTAATTCGTGTCCCTTTAAGCGGTGTCCAGATCCTGCTCATGTGTGACCGAACAGGCCTCACGTGAAGTTGGCAGCAAGCCATCCCTATGACTCACAAGTCAAGAGCGGACTCTAGCAAGCCATCACGACTACCCAAAACACGTGAGTTATCGTTTTATCAAAATGACCGATTTAACCTTAGTACCACCTTGTCATAGACCCTATTGTCACACGATATCTTGGTTCTGGATAAGGCATGGGAAAGTCATCCTTAATCCAAACCACAACTTTCTCGATCTTCTTGAGTTAGTCCCAATTTACTGAGTGGCCACTCTTTCTTTGGACTGACTCATCGAGGGCGCCAGTTAGATATCTCTCATCTTTATGAGGGAAAAAATCCCATCTTGGTCAAACACATTCCTCAGCACTGCAATCAACCAAACTCGTACCTAGCCCTTATGGCTACCCTGCTACGGGCAACGTTAGACTAGGCCAAAGTTTGACAACTACATCGCCGAAATAGTCAAGACCTCAGGTCTAAGGCATCGTGACAGGTGTACAGGAGAGTCTAGCTAATGACTAAACCCATGCAGGACTCTCCGGGTCAGTCCAGCAACTCTTAACCCCTTACATAATTGCACCATGACTCTCGTAAAGCATCTAGTGCATGTATCTCCATACACCAAGGTCATGCTGGTCTTAGGTCATCCTAATAATATGATAACAACATAATTTATCTTCCATAAATTAATCAAAATGTTCAAAACATTTACATAAAATGATTGGCCCTAGGGCACAATCTCCAACATGCTGATCCTATAACCTTGTATTGTGACAATAGTAGTGCTAATGCACAAGCCAAGGAGCCCCCGTCCCACCACAGGACCAAACATATACTCAGGCGTTATCACCTTGTTAGAGAAATTGTTAACAGAGGAGATATCAAGATATGCAAAGTGTTGGGAAATCATAGAGTCGGCGCAGCGGAAAAACACGGTAAATTAAAATTTTTGGCTTCTCTATGATTCCTTCCAGGATCCACTACCTATATTTATATCAGTAAAGATAGATGTATACCTCAATTTTCAATCGGCTCGTTTGAATTTGCGAGTTGAGAAATCCACTCCAAGTGTGCTTCCTCTACCGGTGATCCACACGAGCAGTTTGTATATGCTTGTGGGAGCGAGAATGAACTAAGACCAGCATGACCTCGGTGTATGGAGATACATGCACTAGATGCTTTACGAGAATCATGGTGCAATTATGTAAGTGGTTACAAGTTGCTGGATCGACTCGGAGAGTCCTGCATGGGTTTAGTCATAAGCGAGTCTTTTCTGTACTCTTGTCAAGATGCCCTTAGACATGAGGTCTTGACTATTCCGGCATTGTAGTTGTCGAACTTTGGCCTAGTCTAACGTTGCCCGTAGCAGGGTAGCCACACAGGCTAGGTACGGGTTTGGTTGATTGCAGAGCTAAGGAATGTGGTTGACCAAGATTGGATTTTGTCCCTCATTAAAGATGAGAGATATCTAACAGGCGCCCTCGATGAGTCTGTTCAAGGAATGTATGGCCATACAAGGAAATGGGACTAACTCAGGAAATTGAGAAAGTTGTAGTTTGGATTAATGATGACTTTCCCGTGCCTTATCCAGAACCGAGATATCGTGTGACAATAGGGATCATATCAAGATGTTACTTAGGTTATGTCGTTTTAGCGTTAAAGCGATAACTCGCCTGTTTTGGGTAGTCGTGACTAAACCCATGCAGGACTCTCCGGGTCAGTCCAGCAACTTGTAACCCCTTACATAATTGCCCCATGACTCTCGTAAAGCATCTAGTGCATGTATCTCCATACACTGAGGTCATGCTGGTCTTAGTTCATTCTCGTTCCCACGAGAATAATCGATCAGGGACGGATTTAGATTAATTATCTCATAATTAATCAAGGACGCTATCATAGTAAACATGCTAATAATATGATAACAACATAATTTATCTCCATAAATTAATCAATATGTTCAAAACATATACATAAAATGATTGGCCCTAGGGCACAATCTCCAACAAGAACATCCTTAAGTACTTGAGAAGAACTAAGGATGACTTCTTGGTTTACGGTGGAAGTGATGAGGAGCTATGTGTAAGGGGGTACACAGACGCCAGCTTCCAAACCGACCAAGATGACTTCAAATCGCAGTCTGGATACGTGTTTCTCCTAAACGGTGGCAGCGTGAGTTGGAAAACTTCCAAGCAAAGCACGATTGCTAATTCTACAATGGAGTCTGAGTATATTGCAGCATCAGATGTAGCGAAGGAGGCTGTGTGGATTAGAAAGTTCGTTGCTGAGCTTGGTCTGGTTCCGACCATTGCTGATCCCATTACCTTGTATTGTGACAATAGTGGAGCTATTGCACAAGCCAAGGAGCCACGGTCCCACCAGAGGACCAGACACATACTCAGGCGTTATCACCTTGCCAGAGAGATGATTGAGAGAGGTGATGTGAAGATATGTAAAGTAGCAGGCGAGGATAACGTTGCCGATCCTCTTACGAAGCCTCTAGCACGGGTCGTACATGAACGACA
>QANZ01046430.1:14584-26146 GCA_003254925.1 Chamaecrista fasciculata
TTAAAATTATTAAGGTAATATTTTGATTATAAAATCAAATCCCTCATGACTCATTCCAACCAATAGGATTTTAGCAATCAAGATTTGGTTTCAAGATTTGATCTTGGTCACCAAGATTTCGATTTTCCCCTAGGTTTTTGAATTATAATATTAAGTGTAATATTATAATTAAGATTTAGGGAATCCTAAATTATATTAATTATGGAATTAATATATCCAAGATTTTAGGGATTCACTAATTGGATTATTGAAACCCTAGTTTTAGGAATGAGAAATATTTATTTAAACACACACAAGAGGCAAGTCAAAAAAAAAAAGAGAGGCTAGTTTTTGTGAGACAAAAATTCGCCAACTTCTTCTTAGAGAGAGAAGAAAGTCGCCAACCCTAGGTTCTAGAGAGAGAAAGTCGAGTTCTTCTCTTAGAGAGAGAATTTCGACCTAAACCCTAAAAGGACCTTGTTTTGTGTGTTCTTGCGCCACCTTCTTGGAGTCAAGAAGTGTTCTTGATTTTTCAAGAATCCATAGATATTGGGTCCCGTTTTCACTTGGGAAGAAGTGAAGGAGGCTAGCACCTGGGCATCTGCCAAACTGCTCGTGTGGATCACCGGCAGAGGAAGCACACTTGGAGTGGACTTCTCAACTCGCGAATCCGATAGCGCCGATTGAAATTTGGTAAATCTCTTCCGTTACTAATATAAATGTTGATAGTGGATCCTGGAAGGAATCATAGGGAAGCCAAAAATTTTATTTTACCGTGTTTTCCGCTGCGCCGACCCTATGATTTCCCAACACCTAAGAGTTAGGAATGTTTTTTATTTATAAAATTCCAAAGATAAAATAAGGGAGCATGGCGCCGTCTTTGAGGATCTCAAGGGGAGATTTGATCTCTCATTTGATTCTCTAAGATTACGATTTGAATTTAAATTAAATAATATGGTGATGTTATAATTTGAAATTCAATTCATGAAGCCATATTATTATGATTATGGAATTATAATAATGCTCTAAAAATAATTATTAAAAACCCTAGGCTAGGCGCCTAAGGGAGATAGAGAGCTCATTTGTGTTTTTGTCTTCCTCCATGTAGAGAGAGAAGAAAAATCACCATTCTCAAAAACCTAGCTTTCCAAGTGAAAGAAAATTTTGGCTCTCAAGAGTTGAGAGAGGAAAAATCGAGTTTGCCTAAGGAGTTAGGAAATTCGATTTGAGGTTACCAAAATTAGGGTTTGTAAGAGAAGGAAAAACAAGAAGGAGTTCTTGTTGGGGCTTTCCTTTTGCGCCACCTTGTTTGATTCAAGAAGGAGTTCTTGAAGTCAAAGTCACTGTAGATTAGTCCCTTTTCTTTTGGGGAAAATAACGGAAGGCTAGCACCTTGGTGCCCAAGAAACTGTTCGTGTGGATCACCGGCAGAGGGAGAATGCTGAGAGTGGGCTCCTTGCACACGCCTTGTACAACCAACCGATTGAAACTCGTGAGGTATACCACTATCTTAAAAGTTTTAAATTCTACTAGCGGATCCGTTCGGGAATTTTAGGACTTGGCGCGTTTTATTTTTAATTTTATATTTGCTTCCGCTGCGTTAGGTGCCTAGAATTCCCAACAGGTTTATGGTGGAACTGATGTGTAATTGATTACACAGGTGCCCGTTTTCCAAACCTACCAAGATAAATTTAAATCGCAGTATGGATACGTGTTTCCCCTGACTGGTAGCATCGTGAGTTGGAAAGGTTCCAAGCAGAGCACGATTGCTGATTCTACAACAAAGGGTAGGTCGCGTGGAGACGCAGACCGTAAAACTAATGTCTGAGGTGTGATTGGTGGTCACCCTGTGGAGACAGGAAGATGCCAAATGGGATTGGATCCCCACTGATGTTTCGACAGTGATATATATATACATATATATATACACTCAGACATGATCACCTAGAGATGGTGATATCAGGATATGTAAATTAGCAGACGAGGATAATGTTGTCGATCCTCTTATGAAATCCCTAGCACAGGTATTACATGAGCGTCATGTAATGTCAAATGGAGATTAGACACATTAATGGATGTTCCGAGTATAGGAACAATTTGATTAATGATTGTACCTAGTGCAAGTGGGAGTCTGTTGGAGACTGTGCCCTAGGGCCAATCATTTTATAAATATGTTTTGAACATATTGATTAATTTATGGAGATAAATTAATGGTTATCATATTATTAGCATGTTTACTATGATAACAGTCCGTTATTAATTATGAGATAATTAATCTAAATCTGTCCTTTGTCGATTGTTTTCGTGGGAACGAAAATGAACTAAGACCAGCATGACCTAGGTGCATAGAGATGCATGCACTAGATGCTGGAACGAGAGTCATGGTGCAATTACGTAAGGGGTTACAAGTTGCTGGACAAGACCCGGAGAGTCCTGCATGGGTTTAGTCATCAGCTTGCCTCTCCTGTACGCCTGTCACGACGCCTTAGACCTGAGGTCATCATTATTCCAACGTTGCAGTTGTCAGACTTTGGCCTAGTCTAACGTGTTGGGAAATCATAGGGTCGGCGCAGCGGAAAACACGGTAAATTAAAATTTTTGGCTTCCCTATGATTCCTTCCAGGATCCACTATCAACATTTATATCAGTTAAAGAAAGAAATTTACCAAATTTCAATCGGTGCGTATGAACTTGCGAATTGAGAAGTCCACTCCGAGTGTCCTTCCTCTACCGGTGCTCCACACGAGCAGTTTGGCAGATGCCCAGGTGCTAGCCTCCTTCACTTCTTCCCAAGTGAAAACGGGAACAGTTATCTATGAATCTTGAAGAACCAAGAACAGTTCTTGATTCCAAGATAGGTGGCGCAAGAAACACACAAGAAGCTAGGTGTTTTAGGGTTTAGGTCAATATTCTCTCCCTAAAAGAAGAACACGACTTTCTCTCTCTAAAACTCAAGCTTGGCGATTTTCTTCTCTCTCTAGGAAGAACTAGGCGAAATTTGGTCTCACACAAAATTCTTCCTTCTTCCTCTATGCATGTGTGTTTAAATAGCTTCTCAATCCTAGAGTTTGGGTTTCACTAAACCATTTAGTGAATTCCTCAAATCTTGGATAAGGATTCCCAATATCTTTGATTTATAATATTACACTAATATTATAATTCAAAAAACTAATGGGTAAATCGAAATCTTGGCCTTACAAGATCAAATCTTGAAACCAAAATCTGATTCCTCAAATCCTATTGGTTGGAATGAGTCATGAGGATTAAATTTATAATTAAAATATTACTTTAATATTTAATTAAGATTTTGATTTGNTTGAATCTTGAAATCAAAATCATATCTTGAATTCAAATTCAAATCTTGTTATCTTTATTTAATTAACAAAACTTTTCCATTAATTAATTTAGACCAAAAGAGGCGCCACCCCTATTATTTTGTTATCCCAAATATTAGTGAATTTAATAAAGCAATAATCCCCTAACTTTTAGGAAATCTATTTAATTTATTATTCCCTAATATTTTAAACAAGAATTTAATTGTAAACTATTTAACAATTAATATATTTATTTAAATTGGTCCAACAAATTTAAATGTCACATTCATAGATATTTATTTAAGACAAGATTTAATGTCCTAAGACATTTAGCTATGTCTTAAATTGTGTCACCAAACTGACTCACGAATTAACCCTAATTAGTGTCCCAAAACAACATCTTGATCCTGCTCATGTGTGACCCAGCAGGCCTCACATGAAGTTGGCAGCAATCCATCTTATGACTCACAAGTCGAGAGCGGACTCTAGCAAGCCATCACGAATACCCAAAACACGCGAGTTATCGCTTTAACGTTTACGAGTTAACCTAAGTACCACCTTGTCATAATCCCAATTGTCACACGATATTTTGGTCCTGGATTAGGCACGGGATTGTCATCCATAATCCAAACCACAACTTTCTTGATTCCCTGAGTTAGTCCCACTTCCTTGTGTGGCCACACATTACTTGGACAGACTCATCGAGGGGCCCAGTTAAATATCTCTCATCTTAATGAAGGACAAAATCCCATCTTGGTCAACCACATTCCTCAGCACGGCAATCAACCAAACCCGTACCTAGCCCATATGGCTACCCTGTTATGGGCAACGTTAGACTAGGCCAAAGTCTGACAACTACAACGCCGGAATAGTCAAGACCTCAGGTCTAAGGCTATCGTGACAGGTGTACAGGAGAGGCTAGCTTATGACTAAAACCCATGCAGGAGTCTCCGGCTCGGTCCAGCAACTTGTAACCCCTTACTCATTGCACCATGACTCTCGTAAAACATCTAGTGCATGTATCTCCATACACCGAGGTCATGCTGGTCTTAGTTCATTTCAAGTTCCCACTCCAATGAGCGGCCAGGGACAATTTAGACTAATTATCACATAATTAATCAGGGATTGTTATCATAGTAAACATGCTAATAATATGATAACGACTCAATTTATCATCCATAAATTAGTCAACCAGTATGTTCACACACATACAAAATGATTGGCCCTAGTGAACAATCTCCAACAGACTCCCACTTGCACTAGGTACAATCATTAATCAAACTGTTCCTACACTAGGAACATCCATTAATGTGTCCATTGTCCATTGACATTACATGTCATTCATGTAATACCCGTGCTTGGGATTTCGTAAGAGGATCGACAAAATTATCCTCGACTGCTACCCTTCATATTCACCATTCCATGGTGATAACGTCTGAGAGTATATATATATACATATATATATATATATTCCACTGTCGGAACATCAGTAGGGACCCAGTCCCATTTGGTGTCTTTCCTGTCTCCACAGGGTGACCACCAAAATTACCTCAGACACAAGTTTTACGGTTCGCGTCCCCACGCGACCAACCTTATGTTGTAGAATCAGTAATCGTGCTCTACTTGGAACCTTTCCAACTCACGATGCTACCGTTCAGGAGAAATACGTATTCAAACTGCGATTTAAAACATCTTGGTTGGTTTGGAAAACGGGCACCTGTGTAACCAATTACACATTAGTTCCACCATAAACCGAGAATTCATCCTTAGTTCTTCTTAAGTACTAAAGGATGTCTTTGACAGCGGTCCAATGATCCTCACCAGGGTCTTGTTGGCACCGGCTCGTCATGCTCAGGGCAAACCATGATTCATCACTATGAATCACTCCTTGGAAACTCGTATACTGAACCCCTTCAGTATCTTATCGAAGTATGTACATTGACTTAATTTAAGAAGCCTTCGAGATCTATCTCTATAGATCTTGATGCCTAGGATATAGGCAGCTTCTCCTAAGTCTTTCATTGAGAATGATTTTCCCAAGCAAGATTCACAATCTCCATGGTTGGAATATCATTTCGAATGAGTAATATGTCATCGACATATAGTACCAAGAACACAATTGTGCTCCCACTAACCTTCTTGTAAACACAAGGCTTGTTAGAGTTTTGTAAGAAGCCAAACTCTTTGACTACCTCATCAAAACAATGATAATAGCTTCTTGATAGGTGGTAGGTTCACCATGCTCCATGAGCAACACATCCTTGTTCTCAGACACCAAAGATCCATATCCTTGAAGTCAAGAACGTGTTCTATCAGACCTTCGTGGTCCTTGTGTTACTAGAGGAGTTTCCACAACGCCTTGTGGCTCTTCTCTAGTTTCCGTCTGCGCCTCTGAAGTGTCTCGTGGATCTTGAACCTTTTCAAGATCTATCTAACTCCCACTGTTTCTTTTGGAAACAAAATCCTCTCTTAAAAGGAATCCATTTCTGACTACAAACACTTTGTCTTCAGATGGGTAGTAGACATAATACCCCCTCGTTTCCTTGGGGTATCCCACAAATAAACACTTGAGGGTTTTTGGGAGATAGTTTATCGCTAGGCTGTTGCTTAACATAAACTTCACATCCCAAATCTTGAGGTAAGACTAAATGGGCCTCTTCCCATTCCATATCTCATATGGCGTCTTCTCAACTGCCTTAGACGGAACACGGTTAAGTGTGAAACTAGCAGTTTCTAAAGCATGCCCCTATGGCGGAATATCAGCTTCACTCATCATAGATCGAACCATATCTCATAAAGTTCGATTCCTCCTTTCAAAAACACCATTCCTCTGTGGGGTTCCTGATAGGAATTGTGCCCTAGGGCCAATCCTTTTTGATGTATGTTATGAACATATGGATTAATTTATAGAAATAAATTAATGGTTTTCACATTATTAGCATGTTTACTGTGATTACGTCCATGATTAATTATAAGATAATTAATCTAAATCTGTCCCTGATCGATTGTTTTCGTGGGAGCGAAAATGAACTAAGATCAGCATGACCTCAGTGCATAGTGATGCACGCACTAGATGCTGGAATGAGAGTCATGGTGCAATTACGTAAGGGGTTACGAATTGCTGGACTGACCCGGAGAGTCCTGCATGGGTTTAGTCATCAGCTTGCCTCTCTTGTACGCCTATCACGACGCCTTAGACCTGAGGTCATCATTATTCCGGCGTTGCAGTTGTCAGACTTTGGCTTAGTCTAACGTTGCCCGTAGCAGGGTAGCCATAAGGGCTAAGTACGGGTTTGGTTGATTGTCGTGCTGAGGAATGTGGACTGACCAAAATTGGGATTTTGTTCCCCATTAAATTGGGAGATATCTTACTGGCGCCCTCGATGAGTCTGTCCAGGAAAATGCATGGCCATGCTAGATATTGGGGCTTACTCAAGGAGATCGAGAAAGTAAAGGTTTGGATCATGGATGACTTTCCCGTGCTTGATCCATGACCAAGATATCGCAGAACAATAGGGTCGGTGCCTAGGAGGTACGAAGGTTAAAATCGGTTTTGGTAACGATCGATCAATTCACGTGTTTTGGGTAGTCGTGATGGCTTGCTAGAGTCCGCTCACGACTTGTAGGACATAGGGATGACCTACTGCCAACTTCACGTGGGGCCTGCTGGGTCACACATGAGCATGATTAGAACACACCTTATAAGGGACACGAATTAGGGTAATTCGTGGGTCACTCCGTGGCCTAATTTAAGACACAGAGGAAATGTCTGGGACATTATGTCTTATCTTAAATTTTCTACGGTTTAAATAATTGTTAAATGGTTAATGGAGATTATTGAATTATAAAATTCCCTAATATTTTGCTTGAGGGTGGCGCCTCAATTTTAGGTGATTTAATTAATAAAAATGTTTTATTAATTTAAGTCATGGATTTGAATTTGAATTTGAGATTCTAGAGTTGAATTAAGATATTGGGGTAATATTTTAATTCAATAATAAATTTAAATTCAGAATTCAAATTTTGAATTAAAGATATTATTGTAATATTTTAATTCAAAAACATTGGGATAAAATAAGTTGGTTATGACTTCGTCATTTTAGGAGTTATTTTTTATTTATAAAATTCCCAATAAATGGAGCATAATAGGCGCCTATCTCTAGTGGGTCCCTTTGGAAGATTTGATCTTCAAATTGATTCTATGAGATAGGGATTTGAATTTGAATTAAAATATTATGGTAATATTTTAATTAGATATTCAAGTCTTAAAGATATGATATTATCAGAATATCATGATTTTATATTTATAAAATTGCTACAATTTTAGTAAATATAAGCTAAGAAAGTTGCCTAGCCCATTACAGAGTTATGTCATGCACATTGTGAAACCCTAGCTCACCAAAAAAGAGAGAAGTCGATTTTCCTCCTTGTTGAGAGAGAATTTTCACCACCCACCTTCCTAGAGAGAGAAGTCGATTTTCCTCTAAGTGTTAGAGAGAGAAATCGAAAGTTGTGGGTTCTAGGGTTCTTGAGTGAAGAAGAACAAAAGGGGTTTTGTTGCTGTCTTGCACTCAGTATTGCGCCACCTTGCCTGGAGTTCAGAGAAGGAGTTCCTGAATTCACAAACTGTAGATTGGATCCCGAGTCTCTTTGGAGAAAGAGGCGTCGAGGCTAGCACCTCGTGTTCGGGAAACTGTTCGTGTGGATCACCGGTAGAGGAAGGACGTGCAAATGGACTTCTAGACTCACGAGTATCACCAATCCGATTGAAAGCTTGAGGTATAACACTTTTCATATCTGGTTTTAAATTCAACTAGCGGATCTCAGGGTTGGATTTTCCTGGGGAGCGCAAGTTTTTTTTAATTTACTGTTTGCTTCCGCTGCGTGTTTTCCCCGGGGATTTCCCAATAGTTCCAGGAGGAGTAAGTTGTGGGACTATCCCACATCCCCTAAGATGATCAATAAATTCTTGACTCAAATACTCGACTCCTCGATCGGATCAAAGGACTTTGATTTTCTTGTCAAGTTGGTTCTCTACTTCATTTTGAAATCTTTTGAACGTTTCAAAAGACTCTGACTGGTATTTCATTAGGTAGACACAGTCTATCCTACTGAAATCGTCAGTGAACGTAACTAAGTACGAGTAACCACCTCTAGTTTAAGTACTCATGGGTCCACATACATCACTATGTATGATCCCCAATAAGTCGGACGCCCTCTCACTGTGGCCAGTGAGGGGTGCCTTTGTCATTTTTCCAAGTAAGCAAGATTTGCAAGCATCATATGATTCAAAATCAAACGAGCTTAGAAGTCCATCTTTATGGAGCTTTTCTAGGCGTTTCTAGTTTATATGGCCCAAACGACAATGCCAAAGGTCTATAGGATTACATTCGCTAATCTTAATCCTTTTCCGTATCAATGTTATAAATATTGTTATCGCGTTGACGTTCCAATTTTAAGATGCAATGATTATCAAATAAACATCATCTTTATAAATTGAACTCCTTTCATTACAGTTAACACATGTAAAAACTTCCTTATCCAATAAGAAAGAGAAACATTGTTTGAACTTAAAGAAAGTACATAATAACAATGAATAAGCCCAGAGGGCAAAACAAGCTCGCATGTTCCTACAGCAATAGCAGCAGCCGTTGCTCCATCGCCTTTACGTAGGTTCATCTCGCTTCTGTCCAACTTTCTACTGTCTCTAACACCCTGCACATCAAATGTGAGAACCACGTGCTGTATCTAATACCCAAGTGGTTAAGTAGAAAAGGACTCTTATAACAAAGATACCTGAAGTAGAGGCCTCATCGCCTTTCTTCTATTTCTTTAGATCTTCCATATACAGTTTGCAATTCCTCTTCCAGTGTCCTGGCTTTTGACAGAAAATGGAAATTGCATCCTTTGCGGGCTTTGCCTTCTTGGCAGGTTGTGGATTGGGCATGGCCACTTGCTTGGCCTCACCATCCATGACGTCAGCCTTCCTCTTTCCTTTGCCCTTCCCCTTCCCCTTCCCTTGGTCTTTCTGAGCTATCAGGACTGTAGCAGGCGCCCTTTTCATGGATGCCTCAACAGCATTGAGCATCATATGCAGCTCAGAAACTGATTTCTCCATTCCACTCATCTTAAAGTTCATGACAAACTGGTCATAAGCTTTACGCAGCGAGCTCAGGATCATATCCGTCGCAAGCTCTGGAGTAATGGGAAATCCCAGCCTACCAAGGTGATCTATGTACCCCTTCATCTCCAAGATATGGGGGTACTTACGGATTCACCTTCAGCCATCTTGCAAGAGTGTAGAGCCTTAGTTGTCTCATACCTCTCTCGCCTAACCTGTTGCTGGAACATTTCCCTGAGACGTTTCATCATCTCAAAAGACATCAACTGTCACGACCCCCCTCTGTGGGAGCACGTGACCGGCACGGACATGGGTCCATCCCACTCCGTAAGCCTACCCACTGTCAACCCATATCAAAAACACAATAACAACGTAACAATTCACTTTATACACAATTATACTAAACAATACTTGGGCATACGTAATTCATCATTCACTTGCACATTTTCGTCAATCTATCAATTTAAAATATCATCTATCAATGCAAACATTGTCTCAAAATATCAAATAAAGATACAGTGCCAAATAAAACTATGGCATCAATGAGTCATACAAAATATTAATTAAATCCCTGAATACCCTCCCTAAGTACTAGTGGAGCTGACAAACTAGAATTTAAACACCGTCCTATTCAATGAAATAAATACCCACACGAACAATGACGTGGGCTTCTGAATAACTCCCTTTCATAACAAAGGTTGACACTTGACATTCACCTGTATCTGAAAAATGTTAAACGTGGGGTGAGTCGAAACTCAGTGAGCGGCTAACCCATCCCAGTCGTGGTGTTGGGCACCACCACGTAGGGAGAAGGGTCATCAACCAAATTAGCAATCACCAACAATGAGTAATTTACAGTAACACTCGTTCAACTAAAATAATTCAGCTTCTTTCAGCAATTCCAACACGTATCTTAATGACAAGACAAGAGCAACTCAACTATGAGAAAATTAGTAAATCTTAAAAGAATATAAAATACAAGATTAACCATGGCTTTGAGAAAACCTTTTGAAATCAAGAATTTTAGGGAAACATACTTTGAGATTTCTTCTGAGAAGAAGATAAAGTTTTATAGAGAAGGTGACAAAATTTACTTTGCTAAAATAAAGTTTGGGGACGGAAAACAAATTATAAAATCTTTTAAAACTTATTTCAAGGACCAAAATCTTAGGAAGATAAAGTATTTAAATCACTCAAAACTTATAACTCATAAGGATATTTCAAATAATTTCTTTAAGACCAATGAGAGAACAGAAGTCTCATGAGAGATTTAGAAATTAAGTAAAAACGTCCTAACGGGAGAAATATAGATCTCTCTCAAGTCATATTTTTTTTAGATACTGGAAATATAGCTTTGCTAGTCGTTTAAAATAAAAGTAATCTAGTAGGGCGAAATGCTTTCTTGAAAATACCAATTAAGAGTGAAATCAAGATTCGTTCAAAAGAAGCCCATATATCTAGGAATGACTAGACGACGTCTACCACAATAATATCTACCTGTAAGGTAGTCAGCAACACCACAACCATCTGACTAATGTCATTCTAACCATCATTAGTAATAAAATATTTAATATCCGTAATGTCAATATTCAACATAACACAATTTTTAATTTCTCAACGGGTGAAGAGTCAACACAACCAATTCATAATAATCATCAGTTTATTAGAAAATAAAGCCTCGACATCACCCAATTCATGACAACCATAAATTTATAAGCAAGTGAAGGCTTAATACGAAACAAGATTCAACAATTAATTCACATCTAATCACAAGTAACACACAATTATGATATTTCAATTCTGCCTCCAATCATGAGGGAACCGCACACAACATCACCTCAAGTTCTCAACCCGTGGGGACCGCACACAGCTTTTCACCCATCGGAACCGCACACAGCATTATCTCAGCTCGTGGGGACCGCACACAGCTTCTTACCCATCGGGATCGCACATAGCATCATCTTAACCCGTGGGGACCGCACACAGCTTTTCACCCATCGGGAGCGCACATAGCATCATCTTAACCCGTGGGGACCGCACAAAGCTTTTCACCCATCGGGAGCGCACACAGCATTATCTCATTCATTTCACAAGCAATCAATAGTAAGGCACACACCAAAGTAAAGATTTTCAATCAAGATCACAATT
>QANZ01046436.1:2245-31126 GCA_003254925.1 Chamaecrista fasciculata
AGAGAGAGAGAGAGAGAGAGAGAGAGAGAGAGAGAGAGAGAGAGAGAGAGAAACATTGAGCATAACTGAGGGACCAAAATAGGACTTTGGCCTAATTAAAAATCCATAAATTTTTATGAAAATTTTAAGAATTACAATATCTATTTATAATATTTGTTATATATGTCATTACTCATTATTTTCTATTGTTTGTCATATTAAAGTTACAAAAAATTGATTTTATATTCTAAAAACTTATAAATATGTCGTATAGGTGTCGTACGAATGTCTGACACGAACATATATCTGACACGACCTCAAAATGAAGTATTCAAACTTCATAGGTTACAAATTAGCTATAAAAAATTCTGCAGCTAATTAGCGATTGCTAGATAGCTACGAACGATTCTGTAACTATACTGTAACTAAATTTTTCTTAATTAAAAATTAGCTAAAAAATCGTCCATAGGCCATAGCTAATTCTATTTTCTTCTTTTATTGATTCAAATATTTTTATTTAATAAGTTTCCTAAAACTTTATTGGCAAAAGCACTAATTTCGTCCTTAATCGTTTTTTTGCAGTCAATTTCGTCTCTAATGTTTTACATTTTGGTTAATTTTATCCTTTGACTAACTTCTCTCAATAAATTAACGACATAGAGCATCCTGTTTTTCAATTTGAGTTAAGACTTGAATTTTTCTTTATCAATTTTATATTACATATCATTAACCACGCAGATTCTATCGTTAACACTGGCTAAAGTAAGAGTAAAGGATAAAATTGATCAAAATATAAAATATTATGGATGAAATTGACTGTGGAAAAAATTAGAAAGGAAATTGATAGTTAATGTAAAATTTGGGGAGGAAATTAATGCTTTTACCAACTTTATTTTATAGATTTGAATTTAGATTTAAATTTAACCGTTTGAGTATGAGTAAAATGATATTCAATTCATAATAATAAATATTTTAATTTTATACATAAAACATGATATTTTATAATATTTTTCCAAATAATCTCATTCATAAAAATCCCCAATTTCTTTTTCTATAAATGCTCTGTTAAGTAATTTGTGAAACAAAGATGAATTTTGAAATATAACTGTGTTATGAAAAAAAAGTTTTTGTTTTGCTCGGAGAAAAAAAAAAGTTAAGTACTCTACAATTTATATGTATATATATAGGAATAATTAACTTAAAATAATTACATAAAATTTCATGTGACCTTAAAACTATTTTTAATTACTTTTTATCAAACGCTAGATGTAACGTCCTAGAATTTTATATTAGCGGGAACAAAAATTTGGAAGGGCAACAGTTAGACCTGATCATGAGCCCGAAAGCCCGTTCGGCCCGATTTACCCGGCCCGAAAAAATTGAAAAGGAGCCCGAAAATAAAAGCCCGAAAAAAAATGAGCCCGAATTTTAAAAAGCCCGTTTTAATACGGGCCGGGCTCGGGCTTTTTTTTCAGCCCAGCCCGAAAGCCCGGCCCGTATTAATATATATATATATTATATTATATAATACCAAATTAGTAAATTATCAATAACTAATTAAGTAAATATATAATCATATTAATATAATTAATGAATTGAAATTTGAAAGAGTCATGACATGATTAAGTTTTGACTTTTGTTGCCAATTTGGTTAGCCGAAAGTTTCTTTTTTTTTTTGAATTAAACACAACATCAAATGCAATCCAATTTTCCAAATCCCTTCATCTCCTTTTTCCTTATTCTCCTCAATTCATGGCTGTCAATATTCAATTTCTTTCCAGATTTCCAAAGTTTCAAGTTGAAACTCCAATTTTCCAAATGAATCATTCAATTCCTATTCCACAATCAATTTTATTTTCCAATTCCCAAATCAATCACTCTTCTCCCTTAGACCCTAGTTTCACTTGCGCAGCGCTTCACACCATTCTCAGTTCCAAGCAGCGCTTCATCACTCTTCCAGTTCTTATCTCATGTGCTCGTCTTATTCTAAATTCTAATCTTCATCATTCTTGCCCTGTAAGTGGTTTTTTAGTTATAAAATAATCTATATTGTGGTTTTCATCATTCTTTTCATTTTTGATGTTCCTTTATCAATTGATAGCATGGTGTTCTTTTCATCACTCTTGTTCCTTTATATATAAAATTATATATATTGTCATTTTCATNTTTTGAACCCAAACCAACCCAAACTAGTGGGTTGGGTTGGTTTTAGCGGGTTGGCGGGTTGGCCCAACCCAATGAACACCCCTAGTTACATGGCTCTTTTTGAAACTCAGAAAAATTAAAAAAATGATGATGATACATGAGTCTTCGTCTCTACACAGCCACGCAGAGCCCAGCTCTGTCAACACATAACAATAAAGCTAAACTAAACTACATCAGTCCGTCTTGAGTTCTCAGCACGAACTCTACGAATATGAGACCTGCACTTACACAACTGAAGTGTTGTAGGGTGAGAATTTGAGAATTCTCAGTAGGGTTTAAGTCTCTCTACTTAACCCACAGTCCCCACTCAAACACAGACTTCTAACAAGGTTTACGTATGCATTTCTAATACAACAACAACTATAATATATATATATATATATATATATATCTCAATGAATAAACTAATAATTAACAGTAACCATTCTGAATAATCCAAATAAAAACAATAACTGAATAACTGGTAAAGCTGGCGGGGACTCACGTGTAAACCCTTACATCCATATAGGGCCCAATACCACTATATAGAAATACCAGCACAACAACACCATATCGAAATAAATAATAATACCATAAAGTTGGCGGTGACAAATCGTGTCAACCAATACCCCGTCATAGGTAACCAGCACAAATGTCATGTTCAAATAAAAGTGGTCATCAAGACCTAGGCTTCCGGAACATCTCCTGGTGTGTGCACAATACCAATCAGTCTGTCACCTAAGGAATTCACAGTTAGGCCAACTATGAAATCCACCATAGCGATTTCCTAAATACTCATCGCGAATAAACGGTGAGAGACTCACCCTCACATGCATCAATCATAAAGTATATCAATCACAATTCAACAATCATGCATAACCCCATACTCTTCCATGTATTAACAATTTTCCATTTACTTTCTCATACTCACCTATTCCTCTTTAATTCTTACTTCCTTTAATCATTAACATAACACGATCCAATTACTCATAATTCTTTAACTTGTTATCACATCACATGCCAATTCTATTTGATTTTAATATAAGGATATAGTTAATTAGTATAATATCCATGTTTGTTATTTCAGTTGCATTTTTTGTTTCAATTGGTTAGTGTAGTTATTAGTTTGAGAGTCTTTTCTGTTGCATTCAGGTCCTCATCACTCTCGGTCTATAAATACATGCAATGACTCTCTTTGTATTCATTCAATAGAATCATATTCTCTCTATTTGGTTCAGTTTCGTTTATATATTATCAGAGTTTTAATGATAAAATTGAAGATCTCCAGCATAAATCAATTATGACCCTCTCACTTAAATATAGACTTAAATATAGACCCTCTCACTTAACTCATCCAATACGAAGGCAATTTGGGATTCTGCTCTAAATGTGGCCGTGCTGACCACGCTCCGGCGACTTGCGTTTTGACGGGTGTGCGCGCTTCTTCTCACAGTCTCCTATTATCACTAATCATCACGACGCCCTACCTTCTTCCAGCACCTCACACCCATATGGCCCAACGTCTCTTTTATCCAATATGGCCCTACTCTTAGATAAAAGTCCGCTGACCAACAACGTCTTTTCACCCTCTTCATCGTCTCAGATTAAGTCTCAACCTCCTTTACCTTTGGACTCTCCTAAGCATTCCACCCCTGTGAATCGTCTGAAATCTGCTTCTGCGTCTTCTGACCCGCTTCTACCGCTTCTCATCCTCGTCTCCTCTTCCATACGCCAACGTTTATCTATGGCTTCGACATCCTCTCACATCAGAAAACCCCCCAATCCTTCTTCTGGTTCTTCCACCCCATCTCTACCTCAGCCTAACACATGTCGCGACATCGTGCCATTCAAAATTTTCTCTCACAACCCTCTCTCCAATCCTATCTCCCAACATGCCGCGACCGGAAACATCATCGTCGAGTCAACAACGCCTCCGATTGCAGCGCCACTGTCACTTCCTCTTGAGAATTCAGATGGAGTTCAGACTGAGCTTTGCATCCACACCAAGAATCCCCATGGTGATTCCTTGCCTGGGACGATTCCCTGTTACGCCATCGCAACCTTCCCACCGGCTCGATGGGGATTGGATGAGATCTTTATCGAGCTCCTGCATTTTCAACACGACCCAAACACACCTCTTCTACCCTTGGAGGGTCTGGTAAATTCTCGTCTCGACATTGGCAACTCAAGAAGCATGGTTGCAAGCATGGGTTTTACTCACGAAAAACGCTCAACATCAGTGCATTCAAACCAACCTTCCTCGCTGCCTGATGTCGATGCTCTGGAGAGATCGAATGGCCCTGATCATGCCTCTGATGAACATTATCGATCAACCTCTGGAGAGGCGACCACCCAACTTGGAAGGATCTCTGTGTAGATAGTGTCAAGGGAATGCTCCTCTAGGAAGCTGACAGACCCCGAGTACTGCTCAAGGATCCCGTTTCTGATGACAGTTTTGAAGGTGTGGGACAAAATTTTTTCTCTAACAGTGTTACCATGAGACCTCTTAACATCCTTACTTGGAACGTTCGTGGAGCTGTTAGTGTTCAGTTCAGACGTATCTTCCTGGAGTTGGTTCAGCGCCACAAACCTAATATCGTTCTCCTGACTGAAACAAGAGTGAGTGGAGCCAAGGCTGTTGACATCATAATTTCTCTTGGCTTTCCTTGCTTCCACAAAGTCGACCCTGTGGGCTTCGCTGGTGGTCTTTGGTTACTTTGGAATAACATGGAGGTGAACATGCATATACAAGGTGCCACTTTCCAGGAAATCCATGTTGTGGCTGAGGTCAACAATTTTTCCATTTTTTTAAGCTTCATCTATGCTAGCCCCTGTAGAGATTGTAGAAAATTTCTGTGGAAGAACTTATCTGATCTTGGTCCTCTTGTTAATATCCCTTGGATGGTTTGTGGGGATTTTAATGATATTTTGTGCCCGTCTGAAAAATCGGGTTCTAGGAATTTTTCTTCTTCCGGAATGAATGAGTTTAGACAGTGTGTTAATGACTGTAGCCTTATTGGCTTGGGGTTTTCGGGTTCAAAATTTACTTGGATTAATAAACGCTCTTCGGGTGGGCTTGTCCTTGAGAGATTAGACAGATTTCTAGTCAATGCTGAATGGCTTAATTTGTTCCCTAATTCCATTAATTTTCACCTACCAAGAGTTCGATCTGATCACAACCCGATTTTACTTCGAACCCACCCCATTAGCTTTACCACTGGGTCTAGACCGTTTAGGTGTGAGAGTATTTGGCTTAAACACCCTGATTTTGTTTCACTCTCTAAACAAGTTTGGAATTCTGCTATTTCTTCTTGTGCTTCCCTTGAAAGCCTTAAACTTAAGGCATCTCTTTGGAACAAACAACATTTCGGGAATATTTTTAAGCAAACGGCTAGAATCCTCCAGCGCCTTGAAGGCGTCCAGATTGCCCTTGCTTCTAACCCTTCTTCTTCTCTTTGCCTTCTTGAGAGTACGCTGAACAAGGAATACCTTAATCTGCTCAACCAAGAAGAAGAGCTTTGGGCTGCAAAGTCTAGAATTGATTGGTTAACTCTTAGAGATTCCAACACCGCCTTCTTCCATGCTTTGGTCATCCAGAGAAGACGCCACAATCGCATCTCTTCTCTTAAAGATAACAACGGAAATTTGCTCTTCAACCCTCAAGAGATGCACATTTTTATTGTTAATCGTTTCAGAAATCTATTTTCTTCCCATCAAATTTCTTCTTTTCCTCTTTTTCTCCAAGCTCCTCCCATTACTGCTTCCAATCTCGATGCCTCCATTCCTTCCATTGAAGAAATACACGCCTCTCTCATGGATTTAAAGCCTTTCAAGGCTCCTGGTGTTGATGGTTTCCAACCAGCCTATTTTCAAAATTCATGGAACTCGGTCAAGAGCTTGTTATGTAGGGATATTCAAAATGTTTTTCGGGATGAGTCTTTTCCTCTTGATTGGAATCATTCTCTCATTTGCCTCATTCCCAAAATTAAACAACCTTTGGAGATTTCTAATTTTCGGCCTACAAGTCTTTGCACCATGATTTGTAAAATTACCACCAAAATTCTTGTGCGCAAGCTTAAACATCTTATTCCCTCTCTTGTCTCTCAAAACCAAGGCTCTTTTGTCCCCAGTAGGAAATCCACTGATAATGTTATTGTTGCCCAAGAGGTTGTTCGTAATTTCAAAAGGAAGAAAGGGATAAACAATGGTTGGATGATGATCAAGCTTGACCTGGAAAAGGCTTATGACAAACTCAATTGGAACTTTATCTCCCAAACTTTAAAGTTCTTTCAATTCCCTCAGAAATGGATTAATCTCATTTCTTTTTGTATGTCTACTGTCAAGCATTCCATCATCATCAATGGTTCATGTTCAGAAATGTTCTATCCTAAGAGAGGCATACGGCAAGGGGATCCCCTATCCCCCTACATCTTCATCTTGTGCTTCCATCCTCTCTAAATTAATAGATCGAGAAGTAGAGGCGAATGTCTGGAGCCCTGCAAAAATCAAAGGAATCCCTTGCTCTCATCTTTTCTTTGCGGATGATGTCATCTTGTTTGCTAAAGCGGATAGCAAAAATATTAACTCTATTCATCTAACCCTCCAATCTTTCATGGCTTTCTCTGATGGAGATTGTGCCCTAGGGCCAATCATTTTATATGTATGGAGATATTGTTTGACTGATTTATGAATGATAAATTACGTTGTTATCATATTATTAACATGTTTACTGTGATAACAATCCTTGATTAATTATGTGATAATTATTCTAAACTGTCCCTGGTCGATTATTCACGTGGGAATGTGAATGAACCAAGACCAACATGACTTCGGTGTATGGAGATACACGCATGTGATGTTTCTCGACAGTCATGTTGCAATTATGTAAAGGTTTACAAGTTGCTAGACCGACCCGGAGAGTCCTGCATGGGTTTAGTCATGAGCTAGCCTCTCCTGTACACCTGTCACGATGCCCTTAGACCTGAGGTCTTCATTATTCCGGCGTTGTAGATGCTAAACTTTGGCCTAGTCCAACGTTGCCCGTAACAGGGTAGCCATACAGGCTAGGTACGGGTTTAGTTGTTTGCCGTGCTGAGGAATGTGGTTGATCAATAAGGAATTTTGTCCCTCATTAAGTTGAGAGATATTTGACTGGGCCCCTCGATGAGTTTGTCCAAGGAATGTGTGGCCACACAAGGTAATGGGACTAACTCAAGGAATCGAGAAAGTTATGGTTTGGATTACAAGGATGACTTTCCCATGCTTTATCCATGACCAAAATATCGTGTGACAATAGGGATTATGACAAGGTGGTACTAAGGTTAAGTCGTTAATGTCAAAACGATAACTCACGTGTTTTGGGTAGTCGTGATGGCTTGCTAGAGTCCGCTCTCGACTTGTGAGTCATAGAGATGGCTTGCTGCCAATTTCACATGAGGCCTGCTTGGTCACACATGAGCAGGATCAAGATACTGTAATGGGACACGAATTAGGGTTAATTCGTGAGTCACTTTAGTGACACAATTTAAGACATAGTTGAATGTCTTAGGACATGAAGTCTTGTCTTAAATAAAATCTACATTTGTGATATTTAAATTTGTTAGACAAGTTTAAATATATTAATTGTTAAATAGTTAATTTGATTAATCTATTTACAATTGAATTCTTGTTTAAAATATTGGGGAATAATGAAGTGATTTAGTCTCCTAAGAGTTAGGGGATTACTGATTTATTAAATTCTCTAATATTGAAGGATAACAAGAGGAGGGTGGCGCCTCACTCTTGAATTAATTAATGAAATATGATTTTGTTAATTTGAATTCAAGATTTAAATTTGAATTCAAGATTCAAATTTGAATTAAGATGTTAGGGTCATATTTTAATTCAATTTGTTAAGGATATTAATAAGATTATAACTTCCTAAGAGTTAGGATTGTTCTCTTATTTATTAAATTCCTAAAAGATAACAAGGAGGGTGGCGCATTCTTCAAGATTCAAATGCAAGATTTGATCTTGCATTTTGAATTTCAAGAATGCATTTTGAATTTTAAGTTAAGATATTAATGTAATATTTTAATTAAGAATTCAAATTCTCTTGACTCATTCCAACCAATGGGAAGTGTGCATTCTGGATTTCAAGATATGATCTTGAAATTTAAATTAAGATTGCCTTTTAATTTTGAATTATAATATTAATGTAATCTTATAATCAAGATTTGGTGATTCCCTAATTTGAGGAATGGAGACCGTATAAATAGACACAGAAGTCGCATAACTCAACCAGAGAACTAAAGGGAAAAGTCGCCTATCCCAAGAGAAAGAGGGAGAGTTCGACTAAGCCTAAAACTTAGGAATAAAAGGGCGAGTTGTGTGTGAGAGTGATTGGAGGCGCCAAACCCCAGAGTTAGTGGCTAAGAAATTGTTTCTTGGTGCGCCACTTTGGGTTCTTGGATATTTCAAGAAGTGTTCTTGAAATTCCAAGATTGTAGATTCGTTCCTATAATCTCTTGGAGAAGAGGTTGGAGGCTAGCACCTGAGTATCTGCCAAACTGTTCGTGTGGATCACCGGCAGAGGAAGGACACGAGTCTGTGGACTTCTTGGAATTGCGTTTTACAAAAGCAACCGTCTGATTTAGGTAAACGTCATTTTCCTCTGGTATAAACACAAGTAGTGGATCCTATGAAGGAGATTATAAGTTTTATAAAAAATTTTAATTTTACCTTTTCCGCTGCGTTTTGCTCCATAATCTCCAACATGCTCTGGGCTAAACATTAATCTTGCAAAGTCGTCTATTTGGTTCTCCCCAAACTCCCCCCCTCATATCATTCAAGAAGCGTCTTTTGTGCTTGGTATATCCCAAGTCTCGAATCCGGGGTCTTACTTGGGGTTCCCTCTTGCTATCTCAAACCGCAAAAGTGACTTCAATTTCATCAAGGACAAGGTCGAAGGCAGAATGGACTCTTGGAAAAGTAAATACCTCTCTCCCATGGGAAAATCTATTCTTCTCAAATCTGTTTGCTTCCCTATCCTTGCATATTATATGCAATGTCTTCCGTTTCCCAAAGGAGTTTGTCAATCTCTTGACAAATGCTTTCGATCTTTCTTTTGGTCCTCCTCCAACTCAACCAACAAGCTCCACCTTGTTTCTTGGGACAACATCACAAAGAGTACCAAAGATGGTGGCCTTGGCATTTTTAAGTCTTATGAAAGGAACCTTGCCTTCCTTGGGAAACTTGCTTGGAGACTCAATTCCGAAAGAAATCTTCTTTGGGCCAAGATTTGTCAAGCTAATATCTCTGTCACTTCATTCAAGAATTCCATTATTGGGAAGAGTATTTCCCGTGGCAATAAAATTGTTTCTTGGGGAACAAAAATTGTTATTCATTCGGGAAATAATACAAACTTTTGGTGGGAGCCTTGGTTAATTCAGGGGCCTCTTCCTCGGGATGAAGAGAAGCGTTTGGTCTCTTCCTTTTTAAGGGAGGGAAACAATTGGAATTGGGAAGATCTTCACTTTCTTTGGCCTCCCTTGTTTGTTTCCATGTTTAATAGCATCCCTCGCTCTTTTGGTAGCAATATTATGGATGCTAGAAGTTGGAGATTTTAATGGAAACCAAGACTTTATCCCCTGGTTTCGTGCATCTCTGATGTGTCAAGAGCAGTCCTTTTTCAATATTCCGTTTGGAACAGTCTTTGTCTTCACAGTTTGGAGCATATGGCTTTGGTGATCTGTTTGGAGTTGCTACACCAAGAAGAGTAGGGATAGGTTAATTGCTTTGGTGCTTTTTGTTGTTGTTGTTTTTTTTTTTTTTTCATGTTTTACCTGTTATGTTTGTACTGGACCTATCGTTTTTAATATATTCCTTATTTCCACGAAAGAAAAAAATCAACTTATAATTATTTATCAACTCATTTTTTTTTCTTTTAACACACGCTGTATTTTGCAATTTAATTCACTTTTTAAATGGACCATGTACAAAGGAAAAGATCATGGTGACCTGATTATTGTAATTTATCTTCGGTGACTAACGCATTTTTTATTATCCAAGCTTGGAGCTCATGAACTATTCTACATTTTTACTAGAGATACAATCAAATATTTGTGATTAACCATCTTCTTTGGAATATGATTCAAAAGTTATTGACCAAATCTTTGTGGAGAAAGTATGAAGGAATTTCTTTTTTATTTTATTTATGTAAAATATGCACTCTGTTGCCTCAACATTCACTAAATCAGTATGGTTCTTTAAAATTATAATACTATAAATATAATATTACAACAATTTAAATACCTAAACTAAGTATATTTCGTACTGAGTTTAAGATATTGAGCTCGTCAATCCTATTCCTCTATTGTATAGATAAAATTACAATGGGTTAAGATAAATTTTATTTCATCATATAGATCTTTGATATTTCTTATAAAATCTTTGAATGTAAAATTACAATAATATTATATAATATTACTTTGCAACCATAAAACATGTACAATTATTAATTTATTTAGCTTTTTTATTTATCCTACACAAAATAATCCATTGTTTGGGCCTTAAAAGGATTGATGGTGCTCTCATGTGAGATACTCGCGGGTATAATATATATATTGGCTCGTTCGTCGCTTAAGTGACATATCATTGCTTTAGAAAAAGCATATATGTCATGACCCCTTAACGGAATCCGTGACCGGCACCGAACCACAAGGAGAAGCCCCATGGCCCGTAAGCCTGACATCATCATATGCATCACCAAATGTAGTTTGACTCGTACATCTATTAATGTATTATATATAATTCATTATTCAAAATATTGACTTGTATATAAATTCCAGTAGAATTTCCTCTAAATAGAGGGGTTTACAACGTATATAATCCAACTCAGAATTAAACACCACACACCCCTGACCGTGAATCTAACGGAGCTACTCTAGAGTCAATACATATTACAAATAAATCAACATTTTTATGAAAAGTCAAGATGCCCACAAGAACAAATATGTGGGACTCCAAGAGGGCTGCTCAATCTAGACGGCACTAGAAAATGACTTCTCCGAACCTGAAACTGGAAATGGTAACAACAATGGGGTGAGTCAAGAGACTCAATGAGTAATCCAATCTATTCTAGTCGTGAAGGGCAAGGTATCTCCACCAGTTTCAAAATAATAATTCATGCATATAGTACAATCATATTTCAAATACATATAAATAAGTCAAGCATTTTTATCATCACCTTTCATAATTGAGGTCATCGTATAGTTAAATATCAAAGTACAAATCGTAATTCGAATGATCATATAGGTCACATACTTGAACATCCAATAAAAATTCTATAAATTCCAAATCTGTAATCGTTCAAAGTCATTTCGCAAATCTGAAATACATTTTATCGTAAAACCCATGGGTGGCGCCCCTGTTTCTGGTGAGTGAAATCGAAGGTCCTGCAAAAGGCCTATCCCGCGAGAACGAGTAACTCCCCACCTCTAGGGTCGGAGGCAGTCTACTCGTGGCACGTCCCTGAAAGCCTAGAATTATGCCCACCTCACATCCTGGCCAACGGATGGGTGACTCTGGGACCGAAAGCCTGGTTGGTACGTACCCAAAAGTCCCAACGACTCACCCACCGGCCAAAAACCATTTTTCAAACAAAACCAAATCTCATTTTCATCATAGTATTTACCAAAATATGATATCATTCACACGAGTCTTAAATGATCTTTTCAAACATATATTTTCATACAAAACTTTTAACCTTGCCAAAAACAATATGTATCAGACAAGTCACATAACATGATAAAACAGTTTCTAGAATAGAGAGGATACTCACCTGAAGGTCATGCACAATGACCTAAAATCCACTATTCAACTTACTACCCTTCAAGTTTGGGATAAATGCATAACACCTAAGTTAGATAGCAAAATATATTTCATTATATTAGAATGCGTCTAACACATAGATTCACCAAATGACAGTTTTCACATAACTACTTTATATCATGAGTCATTCTCAAGTCCTAACTTTGTTCTCAATATCACCAACTTTGATACTTCACTAAACATAGAATACCAATCTAACTCTATTAGAGCTTGGGTTAACATTTGGGAGCTTAAACAAATGTTTTATCAATCATCAAGTTTTACAAAAAAAAAAAAAAACTTATTATTAACACTCCAACTATAACATGACTGAAAATCCTTACTTTTCAACACCAATCCATAGTGTATAAATTTAACTCTTACATTTCAAATACAAGATTATAGTTTCAAGATCCTCCATAATTTCATAGAAACCCACTTAGTTCAAGAAAACCATCAAAATCAGGGACCAATTTGCAACTTTTAAAGTTTTACTCCAACACATCGAATTTCAAAATACACTCTATAAATTCAAATAAATGAAATGGAGTTCATTATTATCATTAAACAAACTCATTTGAACCATCAATTTTAAGAAAACCAAGAAATTTGGTTAAAAATCCGATTAAAGTTTTGCCCAAAAATATTATCGGGTCCCTAAATTCATGAAAGTGGAACCAAGCTTTAATCCAATGATAAAAACTCATCAATATCACCAAAATAGTTTATTGAGACCACTAATTTCAAGAAACAAGAAGAATTTGGCAAAAACCCAATTTATAGTGTACCCTAGATTTTTTGATCGGGTCCAAAATTTATGGAAATGAAACCAATTCATATACCATGACAAAGGTTATTTTAAAACATCACAAATGACCACCAAACAGCAGCAAAATCAGAGCTATAGCAGCAAAAACGTGCTCTTGAAAAGAAGGGACCAAAAAAGTAAAAAGAGGACAAAAAGTCACCTAGAGATGATGAGAAGATAGTGAGCGGCAGTGGTGGCTGGACGATGGTTGCCGGCGGCTTCCGGTCGGCCAGAGGTGGTCGTCGGCGGTGGTCGTGGTGGTGGATGGCAGCTGGAGTTGAGTGAAAGAGAGAATAGGTGGGAGGAGAGAGAGAGACAAGAATGGGGGATTGGTTTTTTTTGTTTTAGAAGGGTGAAGGGATTTATGTGCATTGAACTGTGTAGAAGTAGAAGTTTCTAGCAATTGTAGTTCAAGGTTCAAGGTTAAAATTACAATTTTACCTTAGAAAAATGAAATTATTTCAAAACAGTCCTGAAAACGTGAAATTTTAAAAATGGAATTTTTCAACAAAATTTATATTGTTGGTTTCCTTTCGAAGAGTATATTTCAAATATGAAACTGATTTTTGAAAACTAAATCCCTAACATCTTTCAGATCTTACTCGAAAATATTCTATTACAGTATTAAAATAAGATGTCAAATACAATTTTAAAAATCTGTTTGCTCCCAAAATTTAACCACAAGCTCATAATAACTTTTAGATCCACTATATAATCTTATTTTAATTAAAATACCGAGTCTAATGATTTCTATAATATTTTGGGATATTACAATATATAAGAGAACACACATATGAAAAGCTTAAATTATTTTCAGCTAGTGACTAAGGAGGAATGCTGACGAATCTACGTGCTACAAGCGCTATGAACTAGAAACGGAAAAGAGTATGACCACTACTAGAGCTTCACGCCGGTCGAAATACAGAACACAAGCAAGTATGGAGGTATAGCGGTGTGATTTGTGGATTGATTTTATGATTAGGGCTTCGAAACAAAAATGAAATATTGAGAGTTATTCTAAAATCTTTTGGAGAGATTCTGAAATGAAAAAAAAAAGACTAATAGAGTGGATTGGGACGGATGTTGAAAATTTAGTGGTTAATTAAGATTTTTTTTCTATATATAATTGTGGCAACAAAAAATTTGATTTTTTGCTCAATTATTTTATATATTAAATATAGCTATACTAATTGGTGGCGAAATCAAAATGGTCACCAATAACTCATTTTGGTGGCAAAAATAAATTTTGCAATTAAATAGTAAGTTTTTAGTGGCAAATTTCAACAATTTGACATCTAAGTAGTTTTAGTGGTCACTTGAATTTGCCACCGATTACCTTATAGTGGCAATTTGTAGAATTTTGTCACTAAAAATATACAAGATCTTATTATTGGTATTTTTAATGACAAATTGTAGAATTTGAAACTGGAAGGGGACTTGCTGTAACTAATTTCTATTTCACCACCGAAACTCCATTTTCTTCAATAAGAGAATCTCTTTGTTTTATATAATAAACTTGTTGTTAGACTATTTTAGCAACAAGTACATTTTGAAATTATTTTTATGTTATTAAATACAATAATACACTTGTTGCTAGATAATTTTAGCAACAAATGTATTTTGAAAAGATTTTTATGTGGTTAAATATTACACTTGTTAAATTATAACTAGTTTGATTGAAAATATTTTATAGATGCTAAGTACTCACTACCTATCTAAAGAAACAATGAATGAATTATTGCTTTAGGAATTATTTTAAATTTAGTTTAAATTTTATATTTTCTAATTTACATTATTTGGTATTATATGAAAATAATAAAATAAATCTTTTTTTTTTATTTAGCTTCAAATATTTTATAAAATAATAATATTAAAGTGGGTTTGAGACCAATATTTTATAATTTTTTATGTGTTGTCATAAATTTACTTTTGAGGTTTTATTTTATCTTATTTGTTAACGATTCTAACTAGGAAAAAAAAAAGAAATCATCAAAGGTAACTCGGTTCTAAACTCTTGGTATTCGAGCTTGAAACATGAGAGATATTACCAACGTTCTTTTTTTAACTTTGAAACAAGTTTCCAAACTCAATTGACTTTATTCTTGACAACCCTAACTAGATAGAATAATACTCGTAAAAAATAACTCATAACTCTAAATTTGTCACATTCAAATTTGAAACAAGTGAGATATGACTATATTTAATAGTTGGAATCTTTAGATCTATCTTAAAAATTAATTAAATAGTTGAATTTATATAAAAAATATATATTTTAAAAATTGAAAGATTAAATTATAATTATGAGATATTCAAAGACTAAAAAATAAATTCACGCTAAAACATTTAAAAAATGAGAGGATAAAATCAAACAAGTTTCTTATTATTTGTTATTCAAACTTATTTTTCAGAAATAATTTCAGAAAATATCTCAATTTTTTCTGTTGTTAAAATAAATTTATCAAACAAGTTTTTTAATTTTTTTTTCTTAAAAAACATGTTTTTGAAAACGGCTCAAAAAATGGTGCAGAAAAAACAAACAAAAATATAATAAAATCAAACAAGCTCAAAGTTTTTCACTACTTTGTTAGGTTATTTTCAAAAACAAAATTGTACTTTAATTATTATACTTATCCTTTTTTTTTTTGGTAGGCAACCGTGGGGCTAACCCACAAAGCCAAAAGGCCCACAACACAAAAGAAAACACAAAAGCAAGAAAAAGCAAAAAAAAAAAAAAAACCCCTAGGCTACCCTCGTCATTCCCAACCCCATCCCATCCTTGAGAACTTGCAGCCTCAAGTCCGACGAAGGAGGTTCGAGAAAACGCAGAGCATCGCCGCCGTGACTATTCCGACCAATCGACGCCAGGAGATCAGCGCACGAGTTTGCCTCTCGCCAAACATGGGATAACGTCCACTCATTAAGGGCTTGTAGATACCACTTGATTGCTCTAATTATCGAACCCACATCGGCACCAACAGGTTGATCACCATTGACAGCCGCCACAAGCACAACAGAGTCGCACTCTATTGCCAGCTTCGCAATCCCAAGCTCTAACGCACACTTGATTCCCTCAAGCAACCCACATGATTCAGCCCTCAAAACTGAGCTTGGACCCAGAAATTTAGCAAATCCCATCACCCAAGCACCATCAGCATTTCGAAGCACACCACCACAACCCGACCTAGACCGATCAGCATCACAGGCGCCATCTGTATTGAGCTTAACCCATCCCTCGTTCGGCCGATCCCAGGTAACACTTCTAACAACTTTCATCGGTGTTTCATTCCCTGTCAATAAAAAATCATTGCAATTATTATATTGTTGAATTGTATTAATAATGTTCAGATAAGGGTCTCTAGGACTATTTCTGCTGGAATTGAAGAGAGAATCATTCCTCCATCTCCAAAGACTCCAGGTAACTGTAGCCCAAATCTGCTTCCAATCTATATTCGAAACAGAAAAAAGGTTATTTGATAAATTAACAGATATCCAATTTTTCAAGTCATAATTAAAAAAAGAAGTGAAATGACAAGGATGTAGAAACTTATTCCACAAGTTGACAACAACAGGGCAATCACGTAACACATGTAAGGCAGACTCCACTTTCGCAGGACACAAATGACATCTATCAGAGGACCCAAACCAGCGGCTACATCTATCTTTGGTAAGCAATCTATCATGCGAAAGTCTCCAAATAAAAATCCTGATTCTTTCTGGCATATTCAGTTTCCAAATAATAGTGTACATCTTATTAATAGGCCAATCCTTCATGATCATATTATAAGTTGAATTAACAGAGAATTCCCCATTCCCCTTAGACAACCACCTTATCTGATCCTCCCCCATAAACTCCCTAGGCTCAATTTCAGAGAAAAACCGATTCACCCCATTACCTAAGATAGGCTGAAGAAACTCCATATTCCACTTTCCTGAATCAAGGACCAAATCCACCACTCTTTGTTCCAAATAATTAACAGGCAAAGACATTGTAATATCCTCAAGAATATACCTATCCCCCTTCCCCCAGACATCCTTCCAGAAAAAAGAAGACCGGCCATTACCAATACTCCAAACCTGACCATCATTTAAATTCTTCCAAACTTTCCCAATCTCTTTCCAAAGAAGAGAGTCCCCACTCCTAACCACACAATTTCTCAACAAATCTCCCCCCCTCCCATACTTACTCACAAGCACCCTACTACACATATTGTTAGGCTGAGTCCTTATCTTCCATCCAATCTTTATAAAGAAGGCACTGTTCATTCCATGAAGTCTTCTAATCCCCAACCCACCTTGCACCTTATTCCTACAAATCATATCCCACCCAATAGTGTGAACCCGCCTCCTATTCTCATCATGACCCCATATGAAATTCCTTTGTAGCTTCTCAATATCATTACACACACTCAAGGGGATCCTAGTAGATTGCATGGCATAGTAAGGGATAGAAGATATAACGGATTTAGCCAAAGTGACCCTACCCGCCATAGACAAGAAATTTGCCTTCCATCCCGCAAGTTTGTTTCTAACCCGATCAATAAGTATTTGAAAATCTCTTCTAGTTTGTCTCTCATGAATAAGCGGCATCCCTAAATACTTACCAAGATTCTCGGTAGAAGAAAAATTAGTAATATTTAAAATCTGATTTTTAACTTGAGCATTTGTATTCTTGGAGAAATAAACTCTTGTTTTCTCACTACTAACCCTTTGTCCTGAGTAATTACAGAAAGTATTAAGGCAGCGCATAATGCACTCGACTTGACATACCGTAGCCTCCCCAAAAAGGATAATATCATCAGCAAAAAAGAGATGCGAAATGGAGGGCCCAGACCTACCAGCTTTCACCGACCGCCAATCACCAATCCCAACACTATCCTCAATCAACTGGGACAACTTTTCCATGCATAAGACAAAAAGATAAGGCGACAAATTAAGGGTCGCCTTGCCTCAACCCCCTAGACGGCTTAAAGGTATTGGTCTTCTCACCATTCCACAAGATATTTATAGAAGTAGAGGAAACACAACTCATGATGAGCCTTTTAAAGTTGGCCGGGATATTTAATTCACTAAGAACATTATCTACAAAACCCCAACTAACTTTGTCATAAGCTTTTTCTAAATCAATTTTTATAGCCATAAAAGCCTTTTTACCTCTAGCTTTCCTCATAGAATGTAACATCTCTTGGGCAATTATAATGTTGTCTTGAATGCTTCTTCCAGGTACGAAACTAGCTTGTAAAGGAGAGATCCACTCAGGTAAGAACTTCTTCAATTTGTTTACCACAACTTTAGAGACACACTTATAAATCACATTGCACAAAGAGATAGGTCTAAACTGATTTATATACTCCGGATGCTCCACTTTAGGAATTAGAACAATCAAAGTACTATTAATATCCTCAAGTCTAAAGTCTCCCACAAAGGCCTTCTTAACTACCTGGAACATGCTATCTTTAACCACATCCCAATTTTTTTGAAAAAACAGGGCCGGATAACCATCCTCACCCGGGGCCTTAGTACCCCCCATGGAGAAAAGAGCTTGCCTGACCTCGGCAATAGTAGGTATTAAATCCAAAAACTGAAGCTTCGCTTGTTCAACATTGGTAAAGGTTCTTCCCGTGGGCATAGGACAAAGGTCAACACCATCATCAGAAAAAAGTTGCTTGTAAAAATTCATGGCCAGCCCACGAATTTCACTAACATCTTCAATCCAGGTACCATCCAAATTCTTGAGCATTTTGATCCTATTTCTTCTTCTCCTTATGATGGTTTTAGTGTGGAAGTATTTAGTATTTCTGTCGCCCTTAAGAATCCAATCACTCCTCGACTTTTGTTGCCAAAAAATTTCTTCTTGTGTAAGGATTAAGTTGAGATCTTTTTGTAGCTCTTTCTCCAAGTTCTGCAAGAACGGGTTTTTATTTAAACTAGTGTTATTCTGAAAGCCTCTAAGTCAAGTTTAACAATTTGACATCTAAGTACGTAGTTTTAGTGGTCACTTGAATTTGCCACCGATTACCTTATAGTGGCAATTTGTAGAATTTTGCCACTAAAAGTATACAAGAATCTTATTATTGGTATTTTTAGTCACAAATTGTAGAGTTTGCAACTAAAAGGGGACTTTCTGCGACTAATTTCTATCTCGCCACCGAAACTCCATTCTCTTCAACAAGAGAATCTCTTTGTTTTATACAATAAACTTGTTGATAGACTATTTAAGCAACAAGCTAAGTGTATTTTGAAATTATTTTAATGATATTATATATAATACTTGTTGCTAGATAATTCTAGCACTAAGTGTATTTTGAAAATATTTTTAAGTGGTTAAATTATAACTAGTTTGATTGAAAATATTTTATAGATGAGTTAGTCACTACTCACTACCTACTCAAAGAATGAATGAATTATTGGCTTTAGGAATCATTTTAAATTTAGTTTAAATTTATATATTTTTTAATTTACATTATTTGGTATTATATGAAAATAATAAAATATGTTTCATTTAGCTTCAAATATTTTATAAAATAATATTAAGTGTGTTTGAGACCAATATTTTATAATTTTTTACGTGTTGTCATAAATTTATTTTTGAGGTTTAATTTGATCTTATTTGTTAATGATTCTAATTAGGCAAAAAAAAAAGAAATCATCAAAGGTAACCCATAGTTCTAAACTCGTGGTATTCGAGCTTGAAACGTGAGAGATATTACCAAAATTGTTTTTTTAACCTTGAAACAAGTAGTCAATTTTTCAAACTCAATTGACTTTATTCCTGACAACCCTAACTAGATAGAATAATATTCGTAAAAAACAACTCATAGCTCTAAATTTGTCACATTCGAACTCGAAACAAGTGAAATATGACTATATTCAATAGTTTGGAATCTTTAGATCTATCTTAAAAATTAGTGTTAAATACACTTTGGTACCTTGTGGTTAGGGGCGATTCCATTTTGGTACCCTGAAAGATAAAATTTGATATACCACTACCCTGAGATTTGCTCTGTTATCAGATTGGTACTTTGTGCTTAATTTTCGTTAGAATTTGACGGAAAACAAGCACGTGACATGTACGTGCTTGCTTTAAATACCCAAAACTCCCAAATTCGCCATTTCAAACCCTAATTTCATCGTATTCCATTGAAATCCCCAAATTCCACCTCTCAAACCGCACGGATTCCACTGATTTCCACCATGCAAATGAAAGACAAGTGAAACATCGATCGGTGACTTCGATTGAGCGATTCTGGTGAAGTGTTTTGCTGAGTTCGGTGGAGTGGAGGAAGGTGAACGATCCAACGACGAAAGAACTCGACTCGCGCGACACTCAAATAGATTTTGCAACGAGGAGGCAGCAATTAAAGGTTAGTTTGTTTAATGTTTGCATATGTGTGTGTGTGTGTGTTTGGCCCGATTAATATATAGTGTATGAAAATGTGATCCATGGTTTTAGATGAAAAAAATGAATATATAGTTTGTTTAGATGAAAGTAATGTCAGTGACCCATGATAAAGTGAATAATGGAGAATCTTTCCAAGTTTTACTAATTAAAGGCTATCTGGTCCTTGTTTAGATGAATTTATTATGTAGATGGAATTGTCTGTTTGGTTCACCCCAAAACCAACAAGGTTTAAAAAAGACTATATGTTGTTAAATATTGGCCAACTGTCCCATGAAATATTTTTTTTTATTGACTATGATATTGAAATGAATTAATGAATGTGGTCCCATTCTCATTGTTCGGTAAATTCCAAGCCCAAACCTCACGAACGACCACTTGCTTTCCATTTGTATTCTCCATGCTTCAACTTATTGACTTCTCAAACTCGTTGCCAATATGAACAAATTGAGATCACCAAGAGATGATAATCCGTTATTGTTAAATAAACTACTAGACCAAATGAAAAATTACTAGACCACATTCATGATAATCCGTTATTGTTAAATAAACTACTTTTCTTTGGATCATCTTATAGAAGTCTGTGATTTAAAAAAAATATTATTTATAAAAAATATTTCAATTGTTAATATGTAGCATGAATTTTAATATTTTTATAATTTACTTTTTTTTTCTTAAAATGATCAACTCTAATCGAGATATATATATATATCTCACAAATTAAATGAATTTTAAGATGTAGCATGAATTTTAATACTTTTATTTTTAATTCGTTTATTTCTTAAAATGATAATCTTTAATCTAGAAATATATATCATATAAGTTAAATGTTTTTTAATTCAGATCTTACAAAATGATATGCCTATGACATTTTGACTGTGAAAAACATAATTACATTATATATACATGAAATATTATTAATGTTATATACTCATGACCAATGAATATAGAAAGAGTAATTAAATTATAATAATACCTTAAAAAATAATTTAAATGATGAAAATTCTATAGATAAAATATTTATCCGTCATATAATTAAATTAAATTGAATGAACAAAATTAAAGATTAGTTGACAAGTTCGTCAACAATGCTACAATGAAAAGGCACAAAAAGGACAAAGAAGATTAAGATAGAAATGAAATAAATTATAAAACAACAATGTTTTTCATATTTCAACAAGGTTTTTTTTTTTTTAAAGTTTTTAGGTTTTTAAAAATAGAAAATTGTTGGTAGGGAAGAGAATTAAATAAGCCCATTAATATTTTTACGAAATAGATCAAAATGAAAATGAAACTAACACATAATATATCAATAGATGAATTAATATAACACGTGCGTTGCACGTGAACACCATTAGTTATAGATATATATAGAAGATAGAAAAAAGTGGAAGTTAGAAAAGTTATTGAAAAGTTTTGAGATAAATTGTTAATTTAAGTTTTGAATTTAGATGTAATCCTTTATTAGTGGATACATCTCTCCGATAACTAATTCTTTTTTAGTCAATTCTATAATCAATTTTGAATAGTATAGATGTAACTTTTCACCATTTGACAAATCTTTTCACTAACCATTATATGACTTTGAGGGACAATTTTGAAATATAAAATTTTTAAATAACCCATTCTTTTATAGTATAAAAGATATTTAATTAATTGAGTCATAATTGATTTATATGATAGTTAGATTGGATTAGGGCTTAAGTCGTACGTTAAGGGACTAAATGGGATTTCAAGAACAAGAATTAAGTGTTTACGAATATTTTAAAATTCTGAATTATATTATTCAGTATCAATAACAACCAAACAAATAACAAACAGACAATACGATCAAGAACCGAAGGAGTCGAGAAAGTTGGAATATGAGAATGATAAGCACACAATATGAAACTTTTATTTTCATTAAAATCAAAGATCCAATAATAGAAATTTAAAATTACAAAAGTTTGACATGCGAAAATAAGCAACACAAATCATATTGGCAATTTAACTAATGCAAAACAAAGTTTATCATTAGGGATTCTAAAAGACCAAAGTTGAACTATGTCATTGACTTGAAGTTGATTGTGTTGCACCACAGCATACCATTGATGAGTGAGATTGTATGTTGAAGTTGTCGTCATTGTCCACTTCTTGAGATCTAAGTCAAAACGTGTAAGAGATGAATCAATAAGCATCACATTCATCCCAACAAGTTTATCACCCTTCACTTTCTTTTCCAACTCTATCGATTCTTCTTCTTTTAAAAACGTATCACTAATTACGTCCTTCAAAATCTTGTTTTCTGGTATTGAAAATCGATTATGTTGTTGACTCACATCAGTTTTGAAGAGCTTCTTTTCAATCACCATTCTCACATTGTAGCCTCCCATCTCATCAATCTCTCTCTTTAGTTGCCATGGCAACATCAAAGAATGTGTAAGATTCATCAGTTTTGGTTTTGTTTTTTCTTCTTCATTCTCTTCCTTTGTTAAGCAATATGTCATCATCTTCTTTCTAACATTCTTGAAGACTTCTTCAAGATCTTCTCCATTATCATCACTATTCTCGAATTTTCTCTTTTCACCCATTCTTGTAATTTCTTCTCTCTTGATGATTTGAGAAATGATGTATGTGTGTCTATTTATAAAAGAATAGTAATGGTAAATCCGATTCCTAGTAGGATTACATGTTTTTCATATATATTTGAAATATATAATATGGATAAAAATCTAAATCTTTTTCTTTGATTTTAACGATTTATTTAATTTCAATTAATAAAGTATAGTTTGATTTTAGGTCAAATATATCTAATAAAGATCTATATCAAAACTATAATAGTTTGAAAATACTAACTATTCTATTTCTTTAAAATATAATCATCTGTTTGTTTTTTTTTTTTTTGCTAGTTTAAATTTAAATCCTTATAATCCTTGTAATCTTTATTTCTTTAAAATTTGAGATTCTCAATCGTAAAACAAGATAGTAAGATAAGGCGCCGACTATAAAATAAAATAGATCAACAACCTTTTTATCTTTATCGTCATTTAAAATTGACATTATTCCAATGAAAAATCGTATAATTACTCCTACAATAAATTTATGCTGCAATTTCAGGAAAAAGAAATTATATTACTATCAAATCAAATACATAGAAAATATAAAAAGATAAAAGGAAATATTTAATTTGGATTGATAGTCCTCTCACAATTTTTCTTTTTTTTTTTTGGTCAGGCTTACAATTTTTCTAGTATGACTATGATTTCTATATGAAATATAAATAAGAACTCAAGTTTCATTTGAAATTCTTTTTTTGTAATTTTTATTTACTTATTTTAACTGATAGCGGGCTGAAGTCCAAAAGCAAGAAAACACACAAAATAAGGACTTTAGGGGACGTTTGATACACGGATTGGAAAAATAATCCCGAGATTAGGAGTTCCGGCATAGACTAATCATGCGTTTGGTACGCGGATTAAGAAATTAGTCCCGTGAATATTGTATTTCAAAGAGTAGTATAGTTTCCTAAAATAGCTATTTTTTAATCTCACCCTAAGGGTTGGGATTAGTCTAATCCCATTGGATGAGATTATTTTGGACCACCTAAAATGACTAATTTACCCTCTTAAAACTTAACTAAGCTTCATTTTGACAATTATAGTTATATTTTGAACGATAATTTTTTTAGACTATTTGAATTATGACATTATGTTCTGAAATTGCATTTTCTTGATAAATCATCAATGATGTAAAAACAAAGAACATTTTCTCAAAGTATTATTATTAATTGTTTTGGAGGATTTTTGCATTTGATAAGTTATTATTTGAGAATAAAAAGTCAATGGCGTATTTGGAAAAATATCAAATATTCCCAGGATTATCAAAGTTGAACCAAACACAAGATTGTAATATTCATAGGAATATTCTAAAATAATCTCATGATTGTTTTAACTCATCCAAACAGATATTTTTATATTCATGGCAATCATATTCCCGAAAACCACATTGTCACGACCCCCTAACAGAGTCCGTGACCGGCACGGGCCACTAGGAGGAACCCTATGGCCCGTAAGCCTAACACATGTCTTAATGTTATAAATTCACAAATTTTACTCCTGCATTAATTTATAATTTATTCCCCATAATTACAACATGCTTAGCATTTAGCAATAAAGAGTTCTATTCACATCATAAATCAGCATAGACACAAAAGAGAGAGCTCAGCTCTCATGACAATCTAACTCAAAAATAAACTTAACATTTTCCTATCTGTAATTCTAACGGAGCAACACTATAGTCAAATACATATAATAAAAGTATCAAGGTCATAGAGTCAAATTAAAAATATCCACACGAACAAGAAAGTGGATCTCCAGACGATCTAGACAGCACTAGAAGATAGATTCTGCAACCTGAAACTGAAAATGGTAAACAACGGGGTGAGTCAAGAGACTCAGCGAGTAATCCAACCTTTTCTAGTCGTGGAGGGCGAGGTATCTCCACTCGTTTCTAAATAATAATGCATGCAATGTAAAACGTTCATAATTCAAGTACATATAAACGAATCAAACACAACTCGTAAGCTTTCCCTTGATAGTCAAATATCATAGCATAATCCAATCACATAAAACCAATCATAACTCAAATCCATATAAACGAATCAAATACCTTTATCATTTTCTCTCATAATCAAGGACATCATATAGTCAAATCTCACAATACAAATCATAATCCAAGGATCATATAAATGACATATTTGCATATCCAACGGAAATTCCATAAGTTCCAAATATAGGTAATTATAAAAAAAATCATTTCATAAATCTAGAATACAATATGTAAATCGTAAAACCCATGGGTGGCGCCCCCAATATCCGTGGTATGTCTCGTAAAGCTGCATTTGGCCTAGAATCGTACCGCAACGTTGGCACATCCCGTAAAGCCATAATCAGCCTAAGACCATACCTATAACATGTGGCACATCCCGTAAAGCCATAATCGGCCTAGGATCGTACTCACAACACATGGCATCCCTCGTAAAGTTGCATCGGCCTAGGATCGTACCCACAACACATGGCACATCCCGTAAAGCCGTGTCAGCCTAAGACCATACCCGCTGCACATGGCACATCCCGTAAAGCCAAAATCAGCCTAGAATCGTACAAACAACACATGGTACATCCCGTAAAGCTGTAACCGACATAGGATCGTACCAGTAACAAAAGAACCAATGTCTCATTCAGCCAACCAAAAACATTACTCAGTTAATAGCAAATCCCATTCCATCAAAGTACAACTCACAACTTTATCTCAGACATATCAAATCTCAAATTGATTCTTTGAAATATATTTGTATTCGTAAAATCTTTAACCTTGCCAAAAATAGTATGCACAAACACGTCACATAAGCATGATAGAACGGGTTATAGAATAGAAAGGATACTCACCTGAAGGTCATGCACAATGACTTAAAATCCACTAATCAACTTACTATCTTCAAGCTTGAGATAAATGCACATCACCTAAATTAGATAGCAAAAAGATAAAATATTATAATTCAAAAGTCTACAAACTATAAGACAAGAAAAAAAAACAGAACAAAGAAAGAATCACCGAGCACAAAACAAATACAGATGGCAATTTTCAACTTACAATTGTTAAAAACAGTACTTGGGAGAAGGATACTAGGAAAATTGCTTGTGACCAGTTCAGTAGTAATAATGGATGATTCAAAAGAACAGAGCAATAAACTCTCCATTGCACAATGGAAGTGGAAAAGAGCGGAGTGATGATTCAGCTTTTTTTTTTTTTTTTGAGTAGTTGCATGTGAAAGGAGGTGATACTCAATATTTGTTCAAATAGGAATTAGAAGGGAGAGCTTTGAAAGACATTCAATTTTGCATATCAATGTTGATTTGATTAATGTTTGAGTCATCACTAATTAAATAGTTGTTCCTTAGATATTTGAATTAAATGGTGTATCGGTACATATATAATGAATTTAGATAAATAATGCATAATATAAGAAGAAAAACGCAGCCTACAAAAAAAGAACATCACAAATTGAAATTAAACCCATGTCCTCTTACTTAAACAAAATAGCTCCAAGTGTTGCAACATGCTAAGACCATTTGTTAGATAATACATCTTTTATATATATTATATGAACTTGGGGGGCCAGGGCTCCCACCCTTGGTTCAGCCCCTGGTTTCAACACACTTTCAAATAGCAAACTTCAATATTTCAAGTGTAAAAGAAAAAATTTACATGACTTTACTTAAAAATTGAAACAAGATTGTTGAATAAATATCAAGCCCATGCCACTTTTCTCCGGGACAGAACTAGAAAATCCTATGAGAGAGTGCCAAATTTTTATAGAATATAGTTATAAATTATATATATTAAATATATTTTTAATTAGTATTTTATAATATATATATATATAATTAATATCTTTACTACTTAAAAGTGTGGTTGGTATTAACTTTCTTTTCCTAAAATACCCTTATACATTATTAGTTGCTTCCCTTCAAATGATGACTTCTACTCTTTGAATAACTATGTCCTTTCTTTTCATAAATACTAGAGCTGTCAAAGTGAGCCGGGCCCGGTGGGCTGGCTCGTTTAGCCCACCAAATTTGGCGAGCCGGGTTGAGAAAATCTGGCTCGCCAAAAATTTTAGCTCGAGTGGGTTGGCTCACTTAGCTAGCGGCTCGCGGTGGGCTAGCTCGAGTGAGTTGGTGAGTTAGTGAGCCAGCCCACCTTATTTTAAAAAAAAGAAATTTAATATACATATAATTAAAATTATAACCCTATTAGACTTTTGGCCTTCGCTTCTAATCAGCCCACCTTCGACTTCATTTTCAGTTTTTTACAATTTCACTTCTCCTCTTCTCCAGTTCTCCTCTTTCATATTCCCAACCCTAATTTCTTCAACCTTCGACTCGCCGCCGTCGTCGTCGTCTCGTTGTCGTCGCCGTTGTCGCTTCGTCGTCGTCGTCGTTGTCGCCTCGTCGTCGTCGTCGGCTCATCGGCGTCGCCTCGTCGTCTTTGCATTTCTTCGCTTCAGTGGTTCACTAAGGTTAACCACGTCTTCATCTTCTGGGTTCATCTCACATGACTGAACTGTCTAATTTTGGGATTTCTGAACATGACCAAGTATTTGTTAGTGTATTTTTTTTTTTTTTTTTTTTTTTTTTTTTTTTTTTTTTTTTTTTTTTTTTTTTTTTTTTTTTTTTTTTTTTTTTTTTTTTTTTTTTTTATCTCAGGTTAGTACTCAAATGCTCTTGCCTCTTGGTATTTTTTTTATATTGCAGTGAGTATGGCCACCTCATCTGTTTTAGGCTTTTTAGCACATATCCCCTTATGAGAAACAGATTGACCATCTATTGTTGCGTTGGACTCATCTAAAATTTGCAAATCATCATCATTTTCATCCATATCCAAAGCAATATCAGTTTCTTCCTCAATTAAGGCTTCCTCAATTATGTTTTAAGTTTTATGCATCAATTCACAATTTCACATCTTGTTGTTCTTGGCTGCTAGTGCTAGTTTTATTATTTGTGAGTTTTTATTGATATTTTTAATTTAAAAAACTGGAAAAAAAAAATCAAAAAAAAAAAATTGAAAGTTGGTGGGTTAAGTGAGCCAACCCGGCTCACTAACCTGGTGACCCGGATTGGCAAAACCTGGCTCGCCTGGGGTTTCTGGCTCGCGTGAGCCGTGGCTCGCGGTGAGCCAGTTCGAGTGAGCCGGGTTGGCTCACTTTGACAGCTCTAATAAATACTCTTATATGATTAGTTGCATCCCTTCAAATGATAATTTTTACTCTCTAAATCACTATGTCATTTCTCTCCATAAATACTCTTACATGATTAAATGCATATCTTCAAATAATAACTTTTATTGTTTGAATAGATAGGCATATCCTTTCTCTTCATTCAATATTCTAAATAACTATGTCCTTTCTCTCCATAAATACTCTTATATGATTAGATGCATCTCTTCAAATAATAACTTTTATTTTTTGAATAGTAATATTTTTTTCTCGTAGATGCATCTCTTTAAATAATAACTTTTATTGTTTGAATAGTCATATCCTTTCTCTTTATTCAATACTCTAAACAACTATGTCCTTTTTCTCCATAAATACTCCTAACATGATTAAATGCGTCCTCTTCAAATAATAACTTTTATTTTTTGAATAGTCATATATTTGCAATTTGGCCACTTCTCTTCTCTGTTTCACCATTTCAATTTGCTATCTCTCTCACCATCATCTTGATGGGTGAAATAATTAATTGTGTTGGGTTGTCTAAACCGAAGTTTTGCAGAAAGTCCAGAAGAGAAGGCGAAGACGGCTTACGCCAGTGGTTATCGGCTCTTTCTTTTCATTCTTCGTTTCCATTAGTATGTGCTTCCTCCAAAAAGATTTCAACTTTGTTTTGACTTTTAATTGGGTTGAGTGATTCAGACACAAGAATTTAAATTGACTATCGTTAAATTAATAGATGACCCAAAGATTTTTCGAGGTTCTACCAATTTAATTTTTCAAATATTCGCAAAATTTATCTAACGATTATATTAGTTATTGTTAAATAAACTACGGGTTAAGGGACCAAGTGAAAAATTACTAGACCCCATTCATGATAATCCGTTATTGTTAAATAAACTACTTTTCTTTAGA
>QANZ01046449.1:0-13047 GCA_003254925.1 Chamaecrista fasciculata
GGCATCGCTACAGGCGTACTAGGAGAAACTAGCTGATGACTAATCCCATGCAGGATTCTCCGGGTCAGTCCAGCAATTCGTAACCACCTTACGTAATTGCACCATGACTCTCGTCCCAGCATCTAGTGCGTGCATCTCATGCACCGAGGTCATGCTGGTCTTAGTTCATTTTTGCTCCCACAAAAATAATCGACCAGGGACAATTTTAGATTAATTATCTCATAATTAATCATGGACGTTATCATAGTAAACAAGCGAATGATATGACAACACATTAATTTATCTTCCATAAATTAATAATATGTTCACAACATATTTATCAAATAAAATGATTGGCCCTAGGGCACAATCTCCAACAATGCCTTGAGGTCGAAAACCGTTTTGATAACCCCATTATGTCACTCGGTAAAACATGTGAATGGCTAGGTTCAAAACAATGAGGCCGAAGGCCAACCCCCATATTATTAAGGCCCAACTGCAATACGTGTCGCGTAGGCGATCACCGTATTCAAAGAACCAAGATTTCAACGGGCATCGTGTTGAAACTCCCATTCTCCCGTGCCTCCTCAAGGTCAAGGCAGATACGTGTCGCGTAGGCGATCACCGCTCCACGATGAACAAGATTTTGGCAGGGCGTTTTAGCGATGGCATTAATTACTTAAATTTTCTTAAAGGGTTTGATTTTTAAAATTAATTAAAAAAAGGTTTCGTTTTATAGTTTAATTTTAAAACTCCTTTTAAAATTAAACGAGTCATGCCACATGTTTATTACCCCATGTATCTCATACATATAAACATGTGCCCGAATTTTGTATCGTATACAAAATCCCACGCTCTTATCGTATACGTGGTTGTAGCGCGATATATATATAATTAGCATGTTAAAATTACGCACCCTAAACATACATCTAGCGCATCACATACAACTAAATGTAAAACAAACACCGTGTTTAGATATGGCCCATCTACCCTAGAATTCTCCCAAGCCAATGAGAGAACCTTTCTAAAAGGAAAAATAAAATTACACGTGAATAAACCCCAGTTACATTGAGGTATAAACTGAAAGTAAATTTTACACCAGAGTAGAGGGAGACGACACGTAGGCCGTATTTATCGAAATAAACCACCTAGAGCCATATCCAACACCACACAATTCAAATATGAACAATTCATACAATTATGTCAAACATGGTAATCAACACATATATTAAAACTCCTTTTAAAATTGTGTTCAATTTAGGGTCTGTGTAATTTTAATATGCCTTTTTCTTGAGATTAGGCCTTTTGTCAATAATTATAAATACCATGAATCTCCATTCAAGAATTTATAAATATTGACCCCCAAAAATTTTAAAATTCACAATTTTAACAAATTTTCAGCCACCTTTATAATTATTATAATTAAAACACTTTTAACTATAATTATAAAGGAATTTCGACTTTGGCCTAAAACATCAAGAAAAATTTTCCAGTCGATCCAATCGACTCTATATGTATCTCATACATATAATTTGCACCTTTTTCTGTAGATTGAATTTTTAAGAAAATTGTTCGGTGGATTTCTTTGTAAAACCAAAAAACGTGATTGAAAGCGGTAAACACACATATCATACATTACTTGTACACATAAACAGTTTTAAATCCAAGAACTAGCGTGGCTCTGATACCACTGTTGGGAATCCTAGGCGCCTAAAGCAGCGGAAGCAAAGATAAAACGATAAAATAAAAACGCCTAGGTCCTAGAATTCCCGAACAGATCCGCTAGCAGAATTTGAAACTTTTAGATAGTGGTATACCTCACGAGTTTCAATCTGATGGTTGAACAAGGCGAATCCAAGGAGCCCACTCCCAGAGTTCTCCCTCTGCCAGTAATCCACACGAACAGTTTCTTTGAACACCGAGGTGCTAGCCTTCAGTTCTTTTCTCCAAAAGAACTAGGGACCAATCTACAGACCTCTGAACTCAAGAACTCCTTCTTGAAATAGCAATCGAGGTGGCGCTTAGAAGAAACCCCCCATAAGAACTCCTTCTTGCCTTTTCTTCTCTCACAAACCCTAAGTATGGAGCCTGATCGATTTTCTCTAACTCTTAGAGAAAAGTCGACTTTTCTCTCTCTTGGGTGCAAAGGTGCGATTTTTTTCTCTCTCTTCAAGGAGGAAGAAAATCAACACTAAGGTTGTACTTGCTTACTTGGGCAAGTCGACTTGCCCATATATTTATAGACAAAAATTTGGTGATTTAATTATTCCTAAAATCAAGATATTCTGATAATACAATTATTTTAGGACTTGAATTTATAATTAAAATATTACCTTAATATTTTAATTTAAATTCAAACTGCAATCTTAGAGAATCAAATGAGAGATCAAATCTCTCATTGGGACCCACCAACCATGCGCCATCTCCCTTTTCCTTGGAATTTTATAAATCAAAAACTTTCCTTAATTTATGATTTACCAAAGATTCTGAGCGGAGATCTCACCAAATCTGTTTGAATCAAATATTTTGATATCTCCATCAAATCTTTTGAATTCAAACTTATTATTTGAATTAATAAAACTATTTTATTTATCCAAATAATCTAAAAGAGGCGCCACCCTCATCTAATTATTGGGGAATTTTATAATTCAATAATTTCCTAACTCTTAGGAACATTATCTGAATTATTTTCCCTAATATTTTAATTGTAAATAATTAATCCCCATTAATCATTTAACAATTATTATATTTAAATTCGTCCCACAAATCTAAATATTACACATCTGTAGATCAATTAAGACAAGACCTAATGTCCTAGACATTTCCTCTGTGTCTTAAATCGTGCCATCGGAGTGACCCACGAATTAACCCTAATTCGTGTCCCTTTCAAATGGTGTTCTGTTCCTGCTCGTGTGTGACCCAGCAGGCCCCACGTGAAGTTGGCAGCAGGTCATCCCCATGACTTACAAGTCGTGAGCGGACTCTAGCAAGCCATCACAACTACCCAAAACACGTGAGTTATCGTTTTTACCAAAACGACTTAACCTCAGTACCTCCGTGTCAGAGATCCTATTGTCCTACGATATCTTGGTCATGGACTAGGCACAGGAAAGTCATCCATAATCCAAACCACAACTTTCTCGATTCCCTGAGTAAGTCCCAATTCCTGAGTGGCCACTCTTTTTCCTGGACAGACTCATCGAGGGCGCCAGTTAGATATCTCTCATCTAATGAGGGACAAAATCCCATTTTGGCGAATCCACATTCCTCAGCACAGCAATCAACCAAACCCGTACTTAGCCCTTATGGCTACCCTATTACGGGCAGCGTTAGACTAAGCCAAAGTCTGACAACTGCAACGCGGGAATAATGATGACCTCATGTCTAAGGCATCGCTACAGGCGTACAAGGAGAGGCAAGCTGATGACTAAACCCATGCAGGACTCTCCGGGTCAGTCCAGCAACTCGTAACCACCTTACGTAATTGCACCATGACTCTCGTCCCAGCATCTAGTGCATGCATCTCTATGTACCGAGGTCATGCTGGTCTTAGTTAATTTTCGTTCCCACGAAAACAATCGACCAGGGACAAATTTAGATTAATTATCTCATAATTAACCGTGGACGTTATCATAGTAAACATGCTAATAACATGATAACACATTAATTTATCTTCCGTAAATTAATAATATGTTCACAACATATTTACATAAAATGATTGGCCCTAGGGCACAATCTCCAACAATTAGGCCTTTTATCAATAATTATAAAATTCAGGAATCTCATTCAAGAATTTAAATTATTGACCCCCAAAAATTTTGAAATTCATAATTTTAATAAATTTTCAGCCACCTCTATAATATTATAATTAAAACACTTTTAATTATAATTATAAAGGATTTTCGATTTTGGTCTAAAAAATCAAGAAATTTTTTCCCAATCGATCCAATCGATTCTAGATGTAACATATACATATAATTTGCACCTTTTTCTGTAGATTGAATTTTTAAGAAAAACGTTCGGTGGATTTTTGTAAAACCAAAAACAGTGATTGAAAGCAGTAAACACACATACCATACATCACATACCATACATCCCATCTAATGCCTTGAGGTCCAAAACCGTTTTGATAACCCCATTAAGTCACACAATAAAACATGTGAATGACTAGGTCCAAAACAACGAGGCCAAAGCCCAACCCCATATCATCAAGGCCCAACTGAACACGTGTCGCGTAGGCGATCACCGCATTCAAAGAACCAAGATTTCAATGGGCGTCGCGTTGAAACTCCTCAAGGTCAAGGAAGATACGTGTCGCGTAGGCGATCACCGCTCCACGATGAACAATATTTTAACAGGGTGTTTTATTGACGGCATTAAAACTTAAGATTTTCTAAAAGGTTTTAATTTTTAAAATGTTCCGTTTTATAGTTTAATTTTAAAACTCCTTTTAAAATCAAACGAGTCAGACCATATGTTTATTTCCCCATGTATCACATACATATAAACATGTGCACGGATCTTGCATCCTATGCAAAATTTCGCATGTGCACGTGTCGCGTATACGTGGTTGTAGCGTAAAATTTAAAATAGCATGTTAAAATTTCACACCCTAAGCATACATCTAGCGCATTGTATCACATACATAACTAAATCAAAAAACATATACCGTGTTTCGATATGGCCCATCTACCCTATAATTCTCTCAAGCCAATGAGAGAATTTTCTAAAAGGAAAAATAAAATTACAAAGGATAAACCCCAGTTACATTGAGGTATAAACTGAAAGTAAAATTACAATAGAGTGGAGGGAGACGACACGCAGACCGTATTTACCAAAAACCCTAGAGCCATATCCAACACCACACAATACACATATGAACAATTCATATAATTATGTCAAACACGGCATACAACAACACATATCCAAAACCATTTTAAAATGTGTTCAATTTAGGGTTTGTGCAATTTTAACATGCCTTTCTTGAAATTAGGCCTATTATCAATAATTACAAATTTCAGGAATCACATTCAAGAATTTAAATTATTGACCCAAAAATTTTAAAATTCATAATTTTTAATAAATTTTCAGCCATCTCTATAATATTATAATTAAAACACTTTTAATTATAATTATATATAGGGATTTTTTCGATTTTGGCCTTAAAGTTCAAGAAAAATTTTCAAATCAATCCCATTGATTTCTTTATGTATCATATACATAAACTTGCACCTTATATTGTAGATCGAGTTTTACGAAAAGCTTTTGGTGGATTTTTCGTAAAACCAAACATGTGATTCAAAGCGGTAAACACACATATCATACATCATATGTACACAAAAACAATTTTAAATCCAGGACTAGCGTGGCTCTGATACCACTGTTGGGAATTCCAGGCGCCAGAACGGAGCGGAACCAAATATAAAATTAAAATTTAAAGCGCCAAGCCTAAGATTTCCCGAACGGATCCGCTAGTTGAATTTAAAACTTGTTAAGATAGTGGTATACCTCATGAGTTCCAATCGGTTTGGTTGTACGGGGCGTATCCTAGAAGTCCACTCGTAGCGTCCTTCCTCCGCCGGTGATCCACACGAGCAGTTTGTTGGGCACCAAGGTGCTAGCCTTCTGTTCTCTTCTCCAAAAGAACTAGGGATCCAATCTACAACCCCGGTTGTCAAGAACAGTTCTCGAACCAGACCAGTCTATTAAGAACAGTTCTTGATCTATGTATATGGGAGGCGCACAAAACAAGACTTCCCTTGTTTTGTTCTCACAAAACCCTAGCTATCTTAGACAAGTCAAACTTTCACTAACACCTTAGCAAAATTCGACTCTCTCTCCTACTTAGGTTAGGTTGTGCAATTTTTCTCTCTCTTGTCTCACAAGAAGAAGAAGGCGAAATTGCACTTGTGGCTTAGGGTTAGTTAATTTCGACTTAGCGATATATTTATATAAAGATAGGGATTTGATAATTATAATTAGGGAATCCCTAAATTATAGGATTATCAAATTATAAAATTATGAGATTACAATAATATCACAATTTTAGGACTTGAATTTCTAATTAAAATATTACCTTAATATTTCAATTCAAATTCAAATGCAATCTATGAGAATCAAATGGAAGATCAAATCTCCCCTTGGGTCCCACTAGAGCAATGCGCCATCCTCCCTCCTTTATCTTGGAATTTTATAAATCAAAAACATTCCTAACTCTTAGGAAGTCATGATCTTCCAAAGAATATGAGTTAAGATATTACCCTAATATCTTTGATTCAAATCTTTTGAAATCTACATCAAATCTTTTGAATTCAAACTCATGACTTTAATTAATAAAACAATTCTATTAATTAAAAGCCCTATGAGGCGCCACCCTCATGCCAATATTAGAGAATTTAATAAATCAATAATCTCCTAACTTTTAGGAATCTTATCAGATTTATTATTCCCTAATATTATATTTGTAAATAGATTAATCCTTATTAACTATTTAACAATTATTATATTTAAACTTGTCCCACAAATTTAAATATATTACAACTGTAGATTATTTAAGACAAGACTTAATGTCTCAGACATTTTGCTATGTCTTAAAATTGTGTCACCGAAGTGAGTCACGAATTAACCCTAATTCGTGTCCCTTTAAGCAGTGTCCTGATCCTGCTCATGTGTGACCCAGCAGGCGTCACGTGAAGTTGGCACCAAACCATCTCTATGACTTATAGGTCGTGAGCGGACTCTAGCAAGCCGTCACGACTACCCAAAACACTTGAGTTATCGTTTTTCCCAAAACCGACTTAACCTTAGTACCTCCTTGTTTCAGACCCTATTGTCCTACGATATCTTGGTCATGGATTAGGCATAGGAAAGTCATCCATAATCCAAACCACAACTTTCTCGATTCCTTGAGTAAGTCCCATTTACTAGTGTGGCCACACATTCCTTGGACAGACTCATCAAGGGGCCCAGTTAAATATCTCCCATCTTTAATGAGGGACAAAATTCCATCTTGGTCAACCACATTCCTCAGCACGGTAATCAACCAAACCCGTACCTAGCCCTTATGGCTACCCTGCTACGGGTAACGTTAGACTAGGCCAAAGTTTGACAACTACAACGCCGGAATAATGATGACCTCAGGTCTAAGGCGTCGTGACAGGCGTACAGGAGAGGCAAGCTGATGACTAAACCCATGCAGGACTCTCCGGGTCAGTCCAGCAACTTGTAACCCTTTACATAATTGCACCATGACTCTCGTTCAAGCATCTAGTGCATGCATCTCTATGCACCGAGGTCATGCTGGTCTTAGTTCATTTTCGCTCCAACGAAAACAATCGACCAGGGACAGGTTTAGATTAATTATCACATAATTAATCAAGGACGCTATCATAGTAAATATGCTAATAATATGATAGCATCATAATCTATCTCTATAGATTAATCCATATGTTCAAAACATATACATAAAATGATTGGCCCTAGGGCACAATCTCCATCACGACTAAGGTCCATTCCTTATTGTCGTACATGGATTGCATCTCTGCCTTCATGGCTTCAACCCATTTTTCAGATTTGGGACCCATAGGTGGTAGGCTATGGGTCCCATCAGCTTCTTGATAGGTGGTAGGCTCACCACGCTCCATGAGCAACACATCCTTGTTCTCAGTCATCAAAAATCATATCTTTGTGGTTGAGAACATGTTCTATCAGACCTTCGTGGTACTTGTGCTACTAGAGGAGCTTCCACAACGTCTTGTGGCTCTTCTCTAGTTTCCGTCTGTGCCTCTAGAGTGTCTTGTGTTGGGAAATCACGGCGCGCAGCGGAAGCAAAAAATTAAAAATTAACTAAAAACATGGCGCAAAAACAAAAAGTGATTTCCCTACGGATCCGCTAGATGAATTTAAACCGGTAAAGTTAGTGGTATACCTCACGAGTTTCAATCGATCCGGTTGAACGGTGCGTTTCTGAGAAGTCCACTTGAAGCGTCCTTCCTCCGCCAGTAATCCCCACGAGCAGTTTAATGGCACCAAGCTGCTAGCCTTCAGTTCTTTTCTCCAAAAGAACACGGGAACTCGATCTACGGCTCTTAAAATTGAAGAACAATTCTTGAACCTTAAGAGGAAAGTGGCGCAATGAACAACAAGAAGCTTTCTTGTTTTCTCCCTCAAAACCCTAATTTTAGAACAAGTCAATTTTTCCTCACACTCTTGAAGAAATCGACTTTTCTCTCTCTAGGTTTAGAGCTAGGCAAAATTCTCTCTCTTGTCTCACAAAAGAAGAAAGCAAAATTCACTTAGTGAATTAGGGTTGGCCAAGTCGACTTCCTTGGCCCTATTTATAGAGTTGGGGAATTTTGATAATTATAATTAGGGAATCCCTAAATTATAGGATTATCAAATTATAAAATTATAAGATTACAATAATATTATAATTTTAGGACTTGAATTCTTAATTAAAATATTACCTTAATATCTTAATTGAATTCAAAATGCAATCTTTCAGAATCAAAATGGAAGATCAAATCTTCCTCCTTGGTCCCACAAGCCATGCGCCTATCCCCTCTCATTTTTAAAGGAATTTAATAAATTAAAATAACATTCCTAACTCTTAGGAAGTTATAACCAACTTATTATCTTCCAATGATTTTGAATTAAAATATTACCCTAATATCTTTAATTCAAATTTTGAATCTCAAGATCAAATCTTGAATTCAAATCCATGACTTTAATTAATAAAACAATTTTAATAATTAAAATCTCCTCCAAATGAGGCGCCACTCTCAACCTATCTTATCCTAACATTAGTGAATGAGTAAACTACTAAATTGGTCCCTGGATTATTAACTCGCTGACAGATTGGTCCCCGAATTTAGGAAATTGACAAATAGGTCCCCAAAATTTTCTTACATTTGTCAAATAGGTCCTTCTGTGCATGTTATTCGGGGACCTATTTGACTAACGTTAGAAAAATTCGAGGACCTATTTGACTCGTTAAAAAAATTCGGGGACCTATTTGTCAATTTCCTAAATTCGGGGACAATCTGTCAGCGCACCAATAATCTAGGGACCAATTTGGTAGTTTACTCATTAGTGAATTTAATAAATCAATAATCTCCTAACTTTTAGGAACCTTATCTAATTTATTATTCCCTAATATTATAATTGTAAATAGATTGATCCAATTAACTATTTAACAATTAATATATTTAAACTTGCCCCACAAATTTAAATATCTCAACCGTAGATTTTATTTAAGACAAGACTTTATGTCCCAGACATTTAGCTATGTCTTAAATTGTGTCACCGGAGTGACTCACAAATTAACCCTAATTCGCGTACCTTTAAGCGGTGTCCAGATCCTGCTAATGTGTGACCCAGCAGGCCCCACGTGAAGTTGGCAGCAAGCCATCCCTATGACTCACAAGTTGAGAGCGGACTCTAGCCAGCTATCATGACTACCCAAAACACGTGAGTTATCGTTTTATCAAAATGACCGATTTAACCTTAGTACCACATTGTCATAGACCCTATCGTCACACGATATCTTGGTTCTGGATAAGGCACGGGACAGTCACATGATATCTTGGTTCTGGATAAGGCACGGGACAGTCACACGATATCTTCTTGAGTTAGTCCCAATTGACTGAGTGGCCACTCTTTCCTTGGACAGACTCATCGAGGGCGCCAGTTAGAGATCTCTCATCTTTATGAGGGACAAAATCCCATATTGGTCAACCACATTCCTCAACAGTGAAATCAACCAAGTCCGTACCTAGCCCTTATGGCTACCCTGCTACGGGCAACACTAGACTAGACCAAAGTTTGACAACTACAACGCCGGAATAGTCAATACCTCAGGTCTAAGGCATCGTGACAGGTGTACAGGAGAGAGTAGCTAATGACTAAACCCATGCAGGACTCTCCGGGTCAGTCCAACAACTTGTAACCCCTTACATAATTGCACCATGACTCTCGTAAAGCATCTAGTGCATGTATCTCCATACACCGAGGTCATGCTGGTCTTAGGTCATTCTCGCTCCCACGAGAATAATCGACTAGGGACGGATTTAGATTAATTATCTCATAATTAATCAAGGACGCTATCATAGTAAACATGCTAATAATATGATAACAACATAATTTATCTTTCATAAATTAATCAATATGTTCAAAACATATACATAAAATGATTGGCCCTAAGGCACAATCTCCAACAGACTCCCACTTGCACTAGGTACAATCATCAATCTAGCTGTTCCTACACTAGGTACACTGATCAATGCGTCTAATCCTCATCGACGATACATGCCGTTCATGTATGACCCGCGCAAGAGGCTTCGTAAGAGGATCGACAACATTATCCTCGCCTGCTACTTTGTATATCTTTACATCACCTCTGTCAAACATCTCTCTGACAAGGTGAAAACACCTGAGTATATCTTTGGTCCTCTGGTGGGACCGTGGCTCCTTGGCTTGTGCAATAGCACCACTATTATCCCCAAACAAGGTTATGGGATCAGAGATGATCGGAACCACACCAAGCTCGGCAACGAACTTCCTAATCCACACAGCCTCCTTCGCTGCATCTGATGCTACAATATACTCGGACTCGGTTGTAGAATCAGCAATCGTGCTCTTCTTGGAACTCTTCCAGCTCACGCTCCCACCGTTCAAGAGAAACACGTATCCAGACTGCGACTTAAAGTCATCTTGGTCGGTTTGGAAACTGACGTCTTTGTAACCCCTTACACAGCTCCTCATCAGTTCCACCGTAAACCAAGAATTCATCCGTAGTTCTTCTTAAGTACTTAAGGATATTTTTGACAGCGGTCCAATGATCCTCACCAGGGTCTTGTTGGAACCGAGTCGTCATGCTCAGGGCAAAAGACATATCGGGTCGAGTACACTGTTGGAGATTGTGCCCTAAGGCCAATCATTTTATAAATATGTTTTGAACATATTGATTAATTTATGGAGATAAATTAATGGTTATCATATTATTAGCATGTTTACTATGATAACAGTCCGTGATTAATTATGAGATAATTAATCTAAATCTGTCCCTGGTCGATTGTTTTCGTGGGATCGAAAACGAACTAAGACCAACATGACATCGGTGCATAGAGATGCACGCACTAGATGCTGGTACGAGAGTCATGGTGCAATTACGTAAGGGGTTACGAGTTGCTGGACATGACCCGGAGAGTCCTGCATGGGTTTAGTCATCAGCTTGCCTCTCCTGTACACCTGTCGTGATGCCTTAGACCTGAGGTCATCATTATTCCGGCGTTGCAGTTGTCAGACTTTGGCTTAGTCTAACGTTGCCCGTAGCAGGGTAGCCATAAGGACTAAGTACGGGTTTGGTTGATTGCCGTGCTGAGGAATGTGGATTGGCCAAGATGGTATTTTGTCCCTCATTAAATGAGAGATATCTAACTGGCGTCCTCGATGAGTCTGTCCAGGAAATGCGTGGCCACGCTGAGATATGGGACTTACTTAGGAAATCGAGAAAGTTGAGGTTTGGATTATGGATGACTTTCCTGTGCCTAATCCATGACCAAGGTCGGTTTTGGTAAAAACGATAACTCACGTGTTTTGGGTAGTCGTGATGGCTTCCTAGAGTCCGCTCACGACTTGTAGGTCATGGGGATGGCCTGCTGCCAACTTCACGTGGGGCCTGCTGGGTCACACATGAGCAGGATTAGGACACCGTTTAAACGGGACACGAATTAGGGTTAATTCGTGGGTCACTCCGGTGACACGATTTAAGACACAACGAAATATCTTGGACATTAAGTCTTGTCTTAATTAATCTACAGTTGTGAAATATTTAAATTTATGGGACAAATTTAAATATAATAATTGTTAAATGATTAATGGGGATTAATTATTTACAATTAAAATATTAGGAAAAAATAATTCAGATAAGGTTCCTAAAAGTTAGGAAATTATTGAATTATAAAATTCCCCAATATTGTTGATGAGGGTGGCGCCTCTTAGGGCCTTTTATTAATAAAAATGTTTTATTAATTTAAGTCATGAATTTGAATTCAAAAGATTTGATGGAGATATCAAAAGATTTGAATNATATATATGCAAACCTAAGGTGCTAGGCGCCTAATGGTAAGGTGAGAATTCATTTGTGCAACTTTCATCCTCCTTGTTGAGAGAGATAGAAAGTTGCCACCTTCAAAACCCTAGCTTCCAAGTGAGGAGAATTTTTGGTTCTCAAGAGTTGAGAGGGAAAAATCGAGTTTGCCTAAGGAGTTAGGAAATTCGATTTGAGGTTACCAAAAATAAGGGTTTGTGTGAGAAGGAAAGACAAGAAAGAGTTATTGTGGGGAATTCTCCATTGCGCCACTTTTGGATTTTGAATCAAGAAGGAGTTCTTGAGTTCAAATACACTGTAGATTGGTCCCTGGTTCTTTTGGATAAAAGAAAAGAAGGCTAGCACCTTAGTGTTGGAGATTGTGCCCTAGGGCCAATCATTTCATGTTAAATATGTTATGAACAAATTATTAATTTATGGAAGATAAATTAATGTGTTGTCATATTATTAGCATGTTTACTATGATAACGTCCATGATTAATTATGAGATAATTAATCTAAACTTGTCCCTGGTCGATTGTTTTTGTGGGAACAAAAATGAACTAAGACCAGCATGACCTCGGTGCATGAGATGCATGCACGAGATGCTGGGACGAGAGTCATGGTGCAATCACGTAAGGTGGTTACGAGTTGCTGGACTGACCTGGAGAGTCCTGCATGGGTTTAGTCATCAGCTTGCCTCTCCTTGTACGCCTGTAGCGATGCCTTTGACCTGAGGTCATCATTATTCCGGCATTGCAGTTGTCAGTCTTTGGCTTAGTCTAACGCTGCCCGTAACAGGGTAGTTGTACGGGCTGAGTACGGGTCTGGTTGATTGCGTTGCTGTGGAATGTGGATTGGCCAAAATGGGATTTCGTCCCTCATTAGATGAGAGATATCTAACTGGCGCCCTCGATGAGTCTATCCAGCAAAAACGAGTGGCCACTCAAGAATTGGGACTTACTCAGGGAATCGAGAAA
>QANZ01046458.1:0-10170 GCA_003254925.1 Chamaecrista fasciculata
AACACATAAATAAAATGATTGGCCCTAGGGCACAATCTCCATCAATGCCTTGTTGAAATCTCAGTTTATTAAATGCGGTGATCGCTTCCGCGACACGTGTTTAGTGGGCCTTGATGATATGGGGTTGGGCTTCGGCCTAGTTGTTTTGAGCCTAGCCATTCACGAGTTTTATTGTGTGACTTAATGGGGTTATCGAATCGGAGTTGGACCTCAAGGCATTAGATGGGATAAACATGCCATAATAAGTATCATATGATGATATAGTCCCATAAAGATCTAAGAGTCACATGAGATGTGATTGGTAAAGAGTTACCTACCTAAATAACCTAAGAGTGCATGATCGCCTCCGCGACGGTAAACTTTGGTGAAATATGGTTCTTAGCCACTAATAATAATTTTACTGCGTTTTATAAAATGGTGGATATATTTTTTCTAATTAAACTTTCATATCTTTATTGTAGAATCAAATGGCAACCAATAGTTCAATACTGTCACTGCGATCTATCCTTGAGAAGGATAAATTGACTGGGACAAACTTCCTTGACTAGTTTCGGAATGTAAGAATTGTTCTCACCCAAGAGAGGAAGTTGTATGTCCTAGAGAACCCCATTCCTGCGTAGCCTGCCAACAACGCTCCAAGAGCACAGAGAGATGCTTATGAGAAGCATCAAAGTGACTCTGTGAACGTTGCTTGCCTAATGCTAGCCACTATGGTTCCCGAGTTACAAAAGAACTTGGAGAACATGGGGGCTTTCGAGATGGTTACACAATTGAAGGAAATGTTCCAGCAGCAGGCAGGCTAGGCAAGAGAGGTTTGAAACCACGAAGGCTCTACACTCTTGCAAAATGGCTGAAGGTGCATCGGTCAGTACCCATGTCTTGAAGATGAAGGGGTACATAGATCACCTTGGTAGGCTGGGATTTCCCATCACCCCAGAGCTAGCGACGGATTTGATCCTAAACTCGCTACCTAGGAGTTATGACCAATTTGTCATGAACTTCAACATGAATGGGATGGAGAAATCCGTTTCTGAGCTGCGTGGAATGCTCAAGACTGCTGAGGCATCCATTAAGAAGGCGCCTAGCACTGTCTTGATGGTTCAGAATAACCAAGGAAGGGGAAAGGGTAATGGAAAGAGGAAGGGCAAAACTGTGGTTGGTGAGACCAAGCCAGCAGCCAAGCCTAACCCACAACTTGCTAAGAAGGCAAAGCCCACAAAGGATGCAGTTTGCTTTTTCTGCAATAAGCCAGGACACTGGAAGAGGAATTGCAAGCTGTATATGGAAGATCTGAAGAAACAGAAGAAGGGCCCTGAGGCCTCTACTTCAGGTATCTATGTTATAGATGTTCACTTATCTACTCCAACCACTTGGGTATTAGATACTGCATGTGGTTCTCACATTTGTACAAATGTGCAGGGTCTTAGAGACAGTAGGAAGCTGGACAGAAGCGAGGTGGACCTACGAGTAGGCAATGGAGCAAGGGTTGCTGCTGTTGCTGTGGGAACATATGAGCTTGTATTGCCCACTGGCCTTATTTTTGTTTTGAACAATTGTTATTATGTGCCATCGTTAAGGTCAAACATTATTTCTCTTTCTTATTTGGATAGGGAAGGATTTACTTGTATTAATGGTAACAGTAGATGTTCAATTTACAAAGATGATGTGTTATTTGCTTATGGTGATTTGCAAGATAATCATTACATCTTGAAATTAGAACAACAACGTAATAACGATATTTATAACATTGATACGAAAAGGTTTAAGATTAACGAATCTAATCCTACATACCTTTGACATTGTCGTTTAGGCCATATAAACGAGAAACGCCTAGAGAAGCTCCATAAAGATGGACTTCTAAGCTCATTTGATTTTGAATCATATGATGCTTGCGAATCTTGTCTACTTGCAAAGATGCTTGCGAATCCTAACTTCCTAAGAGTTAGGATTGTTATTTTGATTTATTAAATTCCTTAATATTAAAAGGGGGATGGCGCATTCTAGGTGGGACCAAGAGCAAGATTTGATCTTGCATTTTGATTCTCAAAGATTGCATTTTGAATTCAAATTAAGATATTAAGGTAATATTTTAATTAAGAATTCAAGGCCTAAAATTATAATATTATTGTAATCTTATAATTTTATAATTTGATAATCCACTAATTTAGGGTTTCCCTGATTATAATTATCAAACTCCCCAAACTCTATAAATAGGAGAGCCAAAGTCGAATTTGCTAACCTAGTTCACACAAGAGGCAAAATTTCGACTTGCACCATATTTTGTGAGACAAAATCGGCTAACCCTAGTTTTTAGAGAGAGGAAGTCGATTTTCTTAAAGAGAGAGAGAAATTTTACTAGCACCCTAACCTTAGGGTTTTTGAGAGTGAACAAGAATAGTTCTTGTGAGCTAGGCGCCTCTTTAGTCTTGAAGTTCAAGAACCGTAGATAGAGTTCCCGTATTCACTTGGGATGATGTGAAGGAGGCTAGCCCCTGGGCATCTGCCAAACTGCTCGTGTGGATCACCGGCAGAGGAAGGACACTCGGAGTGGACTTCTCAGACTCGTGAACTCAAAGCACCGATTGTTTTGGTAAAACTCTTTTCCTTCTTCTAGTATAAATTCATATAGCGGATCCTGGCTGGGAATCATATGAGCTGCGTGTATTTAAAGTTTTTCTTTTTAATTTTACTCGCTTCCACTGCGCGCACGCTCTGTGATTCTCCAATAATGAGATCTAAGAGAACTGTGATCAGAGGTGAAGTTTGTAGTTTTAATTGATAACGTAATGATTATGAATTCGAATGATAAAGAACAATACTTGAGAGAAACCTTGGAGATGGACTATCATAGTTCATAAATCATAAAGAGGAGATAAATGATTTGCATTAAACAACCACATCCAATGATGTATTTAAGATCATAAATACTAATTATATAATTGAAGTGCAATTTGCCCTAGTTATAGGAAATGCTATCATCATCTTCAAATATATAGCAATAAAAGCAATGGAGAAAGATATAGAATTAGGATAGATAACTCAACCAACACTTGGGAATAAAAGAATTTGTCATTAACCTTTCAAAGTAATCTCTATATTACACATTAGACCAATGAAAGATATAAAATAATTTGTCATTAACCTAAGAACTATAATTTCTAATATATCAACAATTCAACACATACCTATGAAGGAATTGAGAATACTCATAAATGCAATATCAATATTTGGACTCCACATGAACAACGTGATGAACTCAAGTCGCATCCTTGAGGTATTCCTCAAGTATCTACCTAATTAGTTACTGATGCTCTAGGTAGAGTAATTCCTAAACTATTCTACTATGAATTGCATCATATTAAGATTCTTGGTGTGCTCTGAGGGTGGAATGACGAGCTCTATTTATAGGCACAAAATTGGACTTGGGCCGCGGGATAGGCCGGCGGCACAGGCTGGTGACACAGCGAGATTCGAAGAATATTCCAACGACGGCTCGATATCTTGAATCCTGGCCGTCCAAATTAAGTAGCACCTATTTATAAAACACAATAAATAAACGCTAAATAATATATTTTATCCATTTTATTATGCCAAACCTTGGTGCTGCCTTTAGTATATTAATTGGCCTATTTGCAATAAATTATTATGATAAACATGTAAAAAGAAGACCAAATAACATGTCAATATATGGGATGATGAACAACTCTTCCCAACCGTTTCCCGGTTAGCTACTCTCTCCATTTGAGAATTCTCTTGCACCCTTGTGAAGTCTTTTGCAGGTACTTTGTAGCTCGAGCACCGCTCTAGCAGCCCCCTTCTTAAACTAAGTAAGCCTTGTCCTTAATGTAGTTTATCATTGGCGCCGTCTGTGGGGAACTACGCTGCGTGTTATGCACCACGTACTCCTCACCATTTTTACTCACACGAGCCCTTGCGCTCATCTTATTTGCCTTTCACTAAAAGCTAAGTCACCGACGTTTAACCTCTTGAACTAGGTGATTCACTATGAACAATGGCCAATCACGAGGATGACCTCCATGACCAGCTCCTCGAAAATGACCCCATGGACCCTCAAGAGGTTGCTTCGGGAAGCCAGGATGAGCAGAGGTGACCGGGCACTCGTCGTAAGGTGTTCTGGGGAAATCAAATTTAATAATACTCGAGCCTCGCAAGTATTACTATATATTTTAATATATAGTATAGATGCTAACCCAAGGTCGAATCTCTCGCGAAACTTCTAGGAATTTTAACAACTAATTGTATCAAAAACAAGCCTTGATGAACACAGGACAGAGGCTTATAAAGGTGAATTGTAGTAACTAAAACTAAAGACAAATGAAAGAATTTATCTGACAAACAGTAAATGTAACTGATAAGGAACGCATCCCACGGAGGTATCTCGAACTCGGCCTTCCCTGCTCAATAAAAGATAACGAAAGAATCTTCAAAATAGATATGCTTATTAAGTCCATATAATATTATATACTTTGATGACTCAAAAGTAATAAGTTATTAGATCAATTAGTACTTGCCACCTAGAAGTAGTAATTAATACTACCCGACAAATAGTAATTAATACTTGACAACATTCATTGAAGACAATGGGGATAAATTATTATGCCACATCCAATAATGCATTTAAGATCATAAATACTAATTATATAAGTGAAGTGAAATCCACCCTAGTTATAGGAAATGCTATCAACACCTTCAAATATATACCAATTTAAGCAATGGCGAAAGATAGAATTAGGATGGATAACTCAACCAATACTTGGAATACGAGAATTTGTCATTAACCTTGAAGGTAATCTCTATTATTATAGTATCAGACCAATGAACAAATATGAACAATAAAGAAAAATCCTAAAAAGTATACTTTCTAAGATGAGATTTAGATTATAACTCTATCAACCGATTAACGAGAACAATCGTGTGAAGAAAAGAGGAACTTCATTCAATGCAATCAATTAAAAATTCATAGTTCTAGAGAGTCACACTAAATAAGTTGCGAAAATACTGAACCAATCTAAATCTACTGATAATTGTTTCTTGAATCAAATACCTACTAGATCTAATAAGAACAATTAACGAATAAGCATAATCTAAATAAACAACACTTCCTGGACTAATAAGAACAATGAGCTCCGGCCTCCTTCATAATACTCCGCTGGGAAGCTAAGATGTTTAGCCTCTCATCATGGAGAAATAACCAACACCTTGATTAGATCCCATATGAAGACTTCTTGACAATTGCTGTGTTTTTGGTGTTTTGTGAGTGATTCTGGATGCTCTGCGCGATTAAGCGATGCTCTGAGCGTGGAATGACGAGCTCTATTTATAGGCATGAATGTTAGACTTGGTCCGCAAGTTAAGGAACAACTTGGACTTGTGCCGCGGCATGTGCCAGTGGCACAGGCTGGCGGCACAGTGAGATATGCGGGATATCTCAACTGCATCTTGATATCTTGAATCCTTGCCGTCCAAAACATATCTTTTAACCGTTTCCTTGCGTGTGCCATGAGGATTACTACTTGGACCGGCGGCTCAAGTAACGACTCAAGCTAGAATTACGCTGAAGCTTATCTGCTGACGTCATACTCTCTCAGAGTCGAGTGCCGCGGGAAATCCTTACTTGTGCCGGCGGCACAACCAACGACACAAGCGGATTTTGTGCATTTTACTATCTTCTTACTGATTCTAGATGATTCCTTTATTATTTTTATGGTTTCCAGCTGAAGCACTTAACAAACAATTATGTAAAACCTTATAAAATACCTTAATAATATATGCATAAAATAGTTGTTAATTTGTGGTTTTTATGCTCAACTCAATGCACCACCTATGGTATCAATCTCTAGTCATATCATGGCTAATTAGCTATAAAAATATATTAATAATAATAAGATATTACCAAAAATATATAATTATTTTGGGTCAGATCAAATCCCCCACACTTAAACCTTTGCACTCCCGAGCAAAGCTAGGAAGTAGAAAGAAGAACAAAGATGCAAGAATCAAGAGAATTAAGGGTGACCTTGTCAAGTACACATGTTCAACTCCTCCATGGGTTTCCTTATAATTGAAGAACTGCAAAAGTGAATGATTATGCAAAACAACTCAACTAGACTCTTAGTTGATCAACCAAAACTATATCTCTCTAAACTCACCATATTGGGTATTATTTCTCTCGAGTCTCAATTAGACAAAATTTCTTACCATAGGCTTGTAAAAATTCTCAAGGTCTCCACCACTAGTGTTAAATTATCCAAAATCAAGAGGTCTTTAATATGGTTGTAATGAATGGAAAAGGCCATATTGAATAAGTGTATGAAAAAGAAAGGAATTTTGGTGTTCAATAATGACATTCAAGGTCTAATTTAGTGTACTTGAAAACCAATACCTCATGAAACTCTCATCCTCTTTTTCAAGGGAAATTGCCAGTCTACTTGATGTTGGGAAATCACAGAGGCGGCGCAGCGGAAGCGAAAATTAAAGCAAAAATTTGAAGCGCCAAAAACAATAAAACGCCACTCTATGATTTCCCTACTGATCCGCTAGATGAATTTAAACCGGTAAAGTTAGTGGTATACCTCAAGAGTTTCAATCGGTCGGTTGAACGGTGCAATTCAGAGAAGTCCACACGAAGCTTCCTTCCTCCGCCAGTAATCCACACGAGCAGTTTAGTGGCACCAAGGTGCTAGCCTTTAGTTCTTTTCTCCAAAAGAACACGGGAACTCGATCTACGACTCTAAAAATGAAAGAAAAATTCTTGAACCTTAAGAGGAAAATGGCGCAATGAACAACAAGAAGCTTTCTTGTTTTCTCCCTCAAAACCCTAATTTTTAGAACAAGTCGATTTTTCCTCACACTCTTGAAGAAATCGACTTTTCTCTCTCTAGGTTTAGAGCTAGGCGAAATTGTCTCTCTTGTCTCACAATAGAAGAAAGCAAAATTCACTTAGTGAATTAGGGTTGGCCAAGTCGACTTCCTTGGCCCTATTTATAGAGTTGGGGAATTTTGATAATTATAATTAGGGAATCCCTAAATTATAGGATTATCAAATTATAAAATTATAAGATTACAATAATATTATAATTTTAGGACTTGAATTCTTAATTAAAATATTACCTTAATATCTTAATTGAATTCAAAATGCAATCTCTGAGAATCAGAATGGAAGATCAAATCTTCCTCTTTGGTCCCACAAGCCATGCGCCTATCCCCTCTATTTTCTTTGGAATTTTATAAATCAAAAATATTCCTAACTCTTAGGAAGTTATAACCAACTTATTATCTTCCAAAGATTTTGAATTAAAATATTACCCTAATATCTTTAATTCAAATTTTGAATCTCAAGATCAAATCTTGAATTCAAATTCAGGACTTTAATTAATAAAACATTTCCATTAATTAAAATCTCCTTCAAATGAGGCGCCACCCTCAACCTATTTTAGTGGATTTAATAAATAAATAATCTCCTAACTTTTAGGAACCTTATCTGATTTATTTTCCCTAATATTATAATTGTAAATAGATTAATCCAATTAACTATTTAACAATTAATATATTTAAACTTGTCCCACAAATTTAAACATCTCAACCGTAGATTTTATTTAAGACTTTATGTCCCAAACATTTAGCTATGTCTTAAATTGTGTCACCGGAGTGACTGACGAATTCACCCTAATTCGTGTCCCTTTAAGCGGTGTCCAGATCCTACTCATGTGTGACCGAGCAGGCCTCACGCGAAGTTGGCAACAAGCCATCTCTATGACTCACAAGTCAAGAGCGGACTCTAGCGAGCCATCACGACTACCCAAAACACGTGAGTTATCGTTTTATCAAAAAGACCGATTTAACCTTAGTACCACCTTTTCATAGACCCTATTGTCACACGATATCTTGGTTCTGGATAAGGCACGGGAAAGTCATCCTTAATCCAAACCACAACTTTCTCGATCTTCTTGAGATAGTCCCAATTTACTGAGTGGCCACTCTTCCCTTGGACAGACTCATCGAGGGCGCCAGTTAGATATCTCTCATCTCTATGAGGGACAAAATCCCATCTTGGTCAACCACATTCCTCAGCACTGCAGTCAACCAAGCACGTACCTAGCCCTTATGGCTACCCTGCTACGGGCAACGTTAGACTAGGCCAGAGTTTGACAACTAGAACGCCGGAATAGTCAAGACCTTAGGTCTAAGGCATCGTGACAGGCGTACAGGAGAGATTAGCTAATGACTAAACCCATGCAGGACTCTCCGGGTCAGTCCAGCAACTTGTAACCCCTTACATAATTGCACCATGACTCTCGTAAAGCATCTAGTGCATGTATCTCCATACACCGAGGTCATGCTGGTCTTAGTTCATTCTCGCTCCCACAAGAATAATCGACCAGGGACGGATTTAGATTAATTATCTCATAATTAATCATGGACGCTATCATAGTAAACATGCTAATAATATGATAACAACATAATTTATCTCCATAAATTAATCAATATGTTCAAAAAATATACATAAAATGATTGGCCCTAGGGCACAATCTCCAACAGATTCCCACTTGCACTAGGTACAATCATCAATCTAGCTGTTCCTACACTAGGTACACTGATCAATGCGTCTAATCCCCATCGACGATACATGCCGTTCATGTATGACCCACGCAAGAGGCTTCGTAAGAGGATCGGCAACATTATTCTCACCTGCTACTTTGCATATCTTTACATCACCTCTGTCAATCATCTCTCTGACAAGGTGAAAACGTCTGAGTATGTGTTTGGTCCTTTGATGGGACCGTGGCTCCTTGGCTTGTGCAATAGCTTCACTATTATCACAAACCAAGCTTGGCAACGAATTTTGTAATCCACACAGCCTCCTTCGCTGCATCTGATGCTGCAATACACTCAGACTCGGTTGTAGAATCAGCAATCATGCTCTGCTTGGAACTCTTCTAGCTCACGCTGCCACTGTTCAGGAGAAACACGTATCCAGACTGCGACTTAAAGTCATCTTAGTCGGTTTGGAAACTGGCGTCTGTGTAACCCTTTACACATAGCTCCTCATCAGTTCCACCATATACCAAGAATTCATCCTTAGTTCTTGTCAAGTACTTAAGGATGTTCTTGACAGCGGTCCAATGATCCTCACCAGGGTCTTGTTGGAACCGGCTCATCATGCTCAGCGAAAACGACACATCGGGTCGAGTACATAGCATGGCATACATGATGGACCTTATTGCCGAAGCATAAGGGATGCCACTCATGCGCCCTTGCTCAACAAGTGTCTTGGGACACTGTTTCTTGCTCAGGGTCAATCCATGATTCATTGGTATGAATCCCTTCTTGGAATCTTGCATACTGAACCTCTTCAGTACCTTATCCAAGTATGTACTCTGACTTAATCCAAGAAGCCTTCGAGACCTATCTCTATAGATCTTTATGCCTAGAATATAGGCAGCTTCTCCTAAGTCCTTCATTGAGAACGATTTTCCTAACCAAGATTTCACAATCTCTAAGGTTGGAATATCATTTCCAATGAGCAATATGTCATCGACATATAGCACAAAGAACACGATTGTGCTCCCACTAACCTTCTTGTAAACACAAGGCTCATCAGGGTTTTGCAAGAAGCCAAACTCTTTGACAACTTCATCAAAACGATGATTCCAACTCCGGGATGCTTGCTTCAATCCATAAATGGATCTCTGAAGCTTGCATACCTTTTCTGGTGCCTCTGGACATACAAATGATGGAGATTGTGCCCTAGTGCCAATCATCTGATAGATATGTTGTGAACATATCAATTAATTTATAGAGATAAATTAATGGTTATCACATTATTAGCATGTTTACTGTGATAACAGTCCGTGATTAATTATAAGATAATTAATCTAAACTGTCCCTGGTCGATCATTCGAGTGGGAACTTGAAATGAACTAAGACCAGCATGACCTCGGTGCATAGGGATGCATGCACTAGATGCTGTTACGATAGTCATGGTGCAATTACGTAAGGAGTTACGAGTTGCTGGACTGACCCGGAGAATCCTACATGGTTTTAGTCATTAGCTAGTTTCTCCTGGTACACCTGTCACGATGCCCTCAAGACCTGAGGTCTTCATCATTCCGGCGTTGTAGTTGTCAGACTTTGGCTTAGTCTAACGTT
>QANZ01046459.1:0-12048 GCA_003254925.1 Chamaecrista fasciculata
GGAAATGGATGTATGACTTCATCTTCATCGTCATCCATCTTCCAATAATTAAACCCCAAATCTTGGTTTCATCTCTCTGCCTTCTAGTGTTGATTTTGCCCAGAACCAGTGAGTCTTCCACACTCTTTCCCATGTCGATCTGCAAAAGCCAACCACCAAATTCTTGACAGATTCTTGGAACTAATAAATTCTCCACTCCATTATTGACAGAACCACCATCGTGTCTTCCACACACTCCCCATCTCTTCAATTGGGATACCTTTAGTTTTAGGGAGGAGATAGTATAACCTCCATTTTCTTCATTACAAGCCACTACTAACTCCATTCGGTCACAGCCCAAACAACGACTCAATTTAGAAGAAAAAAGCCGTTCAGCAATTCCATCCCTTTGCAATTTAAACTCCTTTGGACAATCGAAACGGCCACTAAGATAGCATGGTGAATTATATCGAATATATCAGAATTTGTAGTCCTAAAGTATTTCCTCCAGTAATCTAGTGACCCAGACTTCATGGTCATGCGCAAAAAACCAGAAGAAGAATGAGGACACAGAAACCCAAGTTTTACGAGAAACGGATATCGCCCAGAAAGCTAGATCAGAAAAATTTAAAACCCAGTCACAACCCAGAAATCAAAAATGGATTTTTATGCAATTGTTAATAAGAATTAGGACACAGAAACCCATGTTTTACGGGAAACGGATACCGCCCCAAATGCCGATGAACAAACTCCGAAGGGGTTTGGTAGTGACAAACAAACAAGATTATCAGAAAGGCCCTGAGGAATGAGCATTGGCAAACTTACTGGGTTCAAGCTCAAGTAGGTAAAGAGTTCTGGACACGCATTTGGAATCTTTCTTTCGAATCATAACATGAACTTCTGAAATCTTAAAATGAAACTCTGTGAATTGAGAATCTGAAATCAATCCGCGCCAACTCTTGCAAATGAGAAGTCTGAGTAGAATATCGGTGGAAATGGAAGATGGAAGATCATCGAAAGTGGCAAATCTAGGGCTAAGAAGACAACAAAACCAGCATAATAGAACAGAAAGAAATAAACACACAATTGCAAACATGAAAAAGAAACCCTAAATCGTAACACATCTCTGAGAAGACAAAGGAAAACGAGAAGCAAAACTCGTAAATTGAGATATTCACATAGGAAGAATTTGTTAGGCATTTGAATAGAACTTTAAGAAAAAAGAAGAAACCAGAGAAATATCAATCATGTATAAACTCCGATGCATAAAATTATTGTCAAATTCAGAAAATGAATATTCGATTATCTCTATTACTTCGCCGTGACCGGCATAAAGTATTAATTATAGAAGAACTCGATAAGATCAATTTCCAAATTCAAAGTATGATAGGCATTTTGGAATTGAATCCTTTTCTTGAAAATTTCCATGGTGAGATAAGGCCTGGGATGTATTTTCTCTGTAACAGATTTCTCCCTACCATTCAGTGCAAGAAAATACTTTACACTTGTTTCAAATTATATATAATATGCAAAATCATAAAAAAAAGAACAACAAGAAGTTAATTAATAGGAAAACAATATCCGGGTGGCAATACATTGAACAACAATGGATCTTTTCCTCGAGGAAACACATAAGAAGTTTAAAAGGAACTCCATGCATAACAAGATAATACCCATAATAATGCAAAGTAGCCAAAGACTTGAAGTTTCTCACCTTAGTAACCAATTCGTTGTCTAGAGGTACTCAGAATTTAACCAATCATCATCAAAATTAATTAAACTATCCAAATTGTACATCGACTCTTCAATATGGTGATAAATTTGAGCTGAATCCAGAGGAAGATGCAATTCAGGAGCATCAGAAAAAAGTTGGCTTGAACACATTTGACTCTCATATATGTTGAGAAGATACAATAGTCTCCAAGTGATTATCCCTATAAATGAAGTATAAACTACCACAAATGACTTACAGAAACAATAATATGGTAATATGTTATTCTCGACAACAATAATAATCAACAAGAGAGAAAAGAAAATACATAAGAGATATACAAAACATTATCTTTAATTTTTTTCTTGAGTGGCCTTTAATTTGGAATCAACATTCTGAGAAAGGATAACACACTTGAGCGACTTACATCTTAGCCGTGTGTATTCTGTGAAATGAACAGTCTCCAATTTCTTGTTGTGTTCTGCAAGTGCAGTCACTGTTGTATCCGAGAACACTGTCTTTGAATAATGCATTTATAATAAACAATAACTCTGCTCCCAGCTTGCCTACTATAGCTAGCCAACAAGATTATACCAACAGCACAAGTAGTTGTGCCAATAATAATCTGTCGGTGCCTTCATCATCATGTGATAATATTGATGACTCAGCCTCGTCCTCTTGCAATATTATGCCTCCATCATTTATTTATTGTGATAATAATTTGGATTTTGACCAAAAAAAAAAATAATAATAATTTGGATCACAATCACCAAGGCTCCTCCAATATTAATCTGTTGGTGCCTTCATCATCATGTGATAATATTAATGACTCTATTATGCCTTATGATGAACCATTATATGATCCTCAGTTCCTGCAGTTTGAATCTGAACATGTTCCTGCCTTCTTCAATTCTTCCGTTAGTGATCCGTCATCGTTTCGAATGGTTGAAGAAGATCACTTCATTCCATGTTCTCCTCATCATAGTTGTGATCCCTTTGGGTTGTGGTCTTGGTCTTCCCTCAAGCACTTGTATGCTCTGGTTATTAATAGGGTCATTGCACTGTATGATAGATGTAGATGACCATAGTTTACATTATATTTCATACCATTTTTTTATTAGTATGAACGGCTCATAAATATACTTTAGGGCCACAATCTGATATATCAAGCTCTTCCAACCCACAAATTTTCTGCAATTTACACACACCAAGACTGAGATAATAGATCAAGAAGAACAGGGCAGTTTTTTGGTCGGAAAATACTTGATACGTAAGCCTCTCGGCTTAGGTGGCTTTGCCAAGTTATACAAAGCCATGGATATAACTACAAACCAAAGCGTGGCCATCAAGGTTCTCACCAAGTGCACGATAGAAGCATCCGGCCAAACGGCACAGGTTAAGAGAGAAATTCGCTATCATGCACCAGATGCGCTGCCACCCCAACATCATTACCCTCCACGACGTCGTTTTCACCGACACCGACATTCTCCTTGTCATAGAGTTCGCTCGCAGTAGCGACCTCTTCAATAAATTAATCGCCAAGGGCCGCTTCTCGGAGGATCTCTACCGTCGTTACTTTCTCCAATTGATCTCAGCCGTCCAGTACTGCCACTCCCTCAGCGTGTTTCACCGCGATTTGAAAGTTGAGAATCTCTTACTCGACGAGGATTTGAACCTGAAGCTCTCAGATTTCGGGTTATTTGCGACGAGTGATGACGTGGTACCTGACAGGTTGCTTCAGGCTCTAAGTGGGACCCCTGCTTATGTCTACCGAAAATGGAGCAACCAATATCACCTTTAGAAGAAAACCACCATTTGTTGAAATAGTCTCCAAGTGATTATCCCTATAAATGAAGTATAAACCATCACAAATGACTTACAGAAGCAATAATGTGGTAATATGTTATTCTCGACAACAATAAAAATCAACAAGAGAAAAGAAAATACAATTACCGTATGGAAACACATGGAGGGAACAAAGAGGTCAAAGAGTTGTCACTCATTTGTATTAGCCATGTGAACAGAATTGAATGGAGAAAGATCATTCATATATTTCAATTAAGAGGAATCCTGCACAAGGTAAGAATTAAGAATGTAACCAGAGTAACGATTAAAGAAGTCCATATGCACAAAAATTGAAAGAAATAGAATATTTGAATATTGAAATCATAAAATAAACAACATGTCCAAACCTAAAACAGGAAGAAAACCTTACCTTAAACCCAACCGAACCTTCCCTAATTTGATCCATTCTTCCACACTCTTCCCATTTCAATAAATAAATGTTGATCTGCAAAACAAAACCACCAAATTCTTGACAGATTCTTGGAACTAATAAATTCTCCACTCCATTATTGACAGAAACCAGTGTGCCTTCCACACACTCCCCATCTCTTCAATTGGGATACCTTTAGTATATGAAGAAGGACATGATCAACACGAAGAATCCCAAGAATATGAACATCCCCAGTTTCATATAACACAGCATGGAGAGAAAAACTTGAGCCACAACCAATGTAAAAAGCATGTTCACCGACACATTCATACTCTGAGCAGCAGAACGACCCAATGGCTGCTGCTACCACAACCTGTGAAAACACAAGTTTGGAAAAAATTCAAAATATAACCCTTATATATTACTCAAGTTTTCATTTTAGTCCCTACTATAATTTTTTTTCTTAAATCAATCCTAAATTCTATATTAACAATATTTTTAAAAAAATTCGTATCTACAAAAGAACAATAAATGTACAATTAATTCATTATATTATATTATATACTAACAATATGACTAAGACAATCAATATTAAAGCTTAAAGAAATTTGATATTAATTTAAGAGTATAGGGGCTTATTTTAAAAAAAAAACTAAATAAACAAAAGGGATCAAATACCAAATTCGTAACAAGTCCTACAGACAGTGAAATATTTATATCCATTTTTTCCACATTCGTAATAGATAAGGCCATTACGAGAATGATACATCAGTAAGGTGTTCTCTTCCACATATTTAATAGGCTTATACAAACCACCGATCGCACAAGGAAAACTTCCCCAAAATTTAATATGAAAAACCTTTGTCTAAGACTCTTTTACTCTTACCCACATTTGAATTGGACCACCACATATTGAGGCATCACAGATGTAAAGGCAGTCCTTCAATTCACCCATGCTTATTATATCATTCATTTTGTTGAGGATCAGACACCTGAATGCTTCTCGGCCTTTCAAGATGCGGGGTGGGACAGCTGGAGCAATTCTTATTTGTGTCCCTCCCACGATATTGATTGGTGTTGTGTTAGCTTTCTTATCCCTCAAAATTATGGCTTAAGCTTTGGTGCTATGTTCATTGGCCTTATATTGCAGCCTTGTCTCAGATATGCAGAGAAAAAGAGATGGTTGACGTTCTCCATTAGTACTGAGCTCCCTCAGTTTGATAGCCCGGACAGCAGCCATCCTCTTATTGATTAACTTATCTTCAAGAGAGCTCAATATTTTTGAAGAGAAAATTGCAGATGCTACCATTTTTTCCTGAGCCAAGAAGATGATGAAATGTTTATGGATAATGGACATTCATAAGAGGCAAGATTTTGATTTCCACGAGCTTGATGGTTGAGTTTGCCCGGGACATTCATAAAAGGCAGTCCTTCAATTCACCCATGCTTAATCTATCAAAATCCACAACCCCCATTCGATATTCGTTAAATACACCAGCAGGACATAAGATAGATTGAAACTTATCAGTCTCAAAGTTGATATAGAGCCAATAAAGTGCCCCATTCAAATAAGTGGGATACTCAAGTCCATCCAATGAGGGGCATTTCAAAATACTTTTCCAAACTCCAGTCCCAAGCGTCTGTATCTCAGCAAATGTTCCAAACTCAAATAAGATAGATTGAATTTGGTTTTGTTGGGAGAAGGAAGGTGTAAGTCGGGTTGATGAAGATTTTGAATGAAGCCAGAAAAATCCAGACCTGCAACCATGCATGGACGTACACATCAAACAAATTAGGATACAAAATTTATTACAAGTTTATAACATACATATACCACAATATATAATTCACACGCGCTCCTCAAATAATATACTTAATTCCAACCGTCACCGATATTAAATTCTATTGTGTGCATGTGCCAGTGTAATAGCAGGGGAGGATTTTCTTCTTTCTATTTTTTTATGCGCTGCTGGTACTGTATAAAAATATTTCTTCATGCATTTCACACACTTAATATATATAATAATGAATATGCAGTAAAAAATTAAGAATTCAAAACATGAATTAATGATTTATTACCCGAAGTTGAAGTTGAAGTTGAAAGTGATGAAAGCTGTTTTGTGATTTTGGATATCATTGACTCATTCCTTTCATCATCTCCAGCAGCGGCTGGTATCCTATTAGGTTGTTGACATGCATCAAAGAATTCTACCGTAGTCCTTTCAATTGCCTCTTTATCTGCACAAATACCAAATGCCTTATGAGTTAAATATACATGACTCAACCAAATCGATTGCACACTCTCAATACTTTGTACTCGTTGGTTCTTGGGTGATAGCCAAAGCCATAACTGATCAGATCCCTGAATTTCTCATCTTTATTAACTTCTGGAAGCTAAGCCTTATGAACTCTCCCGTAATTGGATTGCAAACAAGAAGAGGGTTTCTTTACTTGGTATGGCCAAGCAAAGAAAACCATTGCATGAAATCACCACATCAAACTTGAACTCACAAGGCTCATGACCTGCAGAACGTCTTCTCCTACCACCAGTTATAGTCAGACACCTTTTTAGCCTCACAGAGAGGAAGCTTAAATTTCGCATCAAGCTTAAATGAGGGAAAGTCCCTGAGGAATGACACGCATTTGGAATCTTTCGTTCGAATCAGTGAATTGACAATCTGAAGTTCATTAGTGTTGTTTGCTTCTCGACTGATTCGTCTACTATCAGCAAAATAGAACAAAACCTAGGGCTAAGAAGACAACGAACAAAACCAGCAAAATAGAACAGAAATAAACACACAATTGCAAACATGAAAAAGAAACCCTAAATCGTAACACATCTCTGAGAAGACAAAGGAAAACGAGAAGCAAAACTCGTAAATTGAGATATTCACATAGGAAGAATTTGTTAGGCATTTGAATAGAACTTTTAGAAAAAAGAAGAAACCAGAGAAATAACAATTGTGTATAAACTCCGATGCGTAAAATTATTGTCAAATTCAGAAAATGAAGATTCTATTATCTCTATCTATTACTTCGCCGTGACCGGCATAAAGTATGAATTATAGAAGAACTCAGAAATTAAGCCAAGAACAAAGAGAACAGAGGAAAGAGACATAACAACAACAAGAACAAGAAACTCAATAAAGATTGATGAAAACAAGAAACTCACTGATTAATTAAGAGCAGATGGAGACAGCGTCTTCAATGCATTAACCCAATCGCCAATCCAGTAGATTCTAATAAATTAAACCCATGCTAGCTAATTTGATTTCATCTCTTGCTCTGCTAATATATATATATATACTGCCATGGAATTCGAAAGCCAAACCAAATGAATACACACTCACTCTCAACTCCAAATTGATCCAACAACCACCTTAACCGCCTCAACTGTAACTCGTTCGTTATGCGATTCGCAACACTACAAGAAAGGTTAAGGCGAGTGTGAAAAAACAAAAAAAAGGTTAAGGCGACGTGGCAAATTCAAGTGCATTGATTAAACACAGGGCTCAGATTCAACGAATTTTACACTAATTTCAGGGCAAGAAGTTCAGGGGATCCGTTTTCTACTACGACAAGTTCCAAATGCTTCGTTGAAAGCAAAAATTTGGAAAGCAAAATTGTTTTATTAAAACTGAGATTTAGTTGAAAAGGTTAAGATATTGACACAAGTTATTAACTCATTCAGAGACAAAGAAATGTAAGGAGTGTAACTGAACCTCACTGTGGATGCAAATGAATCAAAATTATAAGCTTTTATGTAATTGAGGATACTTGAAGGTTAGGTTCCCCAAAGTTTTTTAATAGCCTTTCACTAGAGTTGTAAATTCATGAGCTTTTTTCTTAATCTTGAATTCTCGCCAACAGTGCCATGAAACCTACAAAGCTACTTGTTTTTCCTAAAGTTCTGACTTTTTCACCCCATTATGCTTGTGTTTTTTTTTTTTTTTTCAGAGATAGGAATAGACAAAACACCGCATTATGCTTATGTTGAAAGATTTAAAGTTCCACCTTCTCCACATCCTCACCACGGCCGCCCTCCCACCCCTCAAAATAAAAAACTAGTTTAATAGATTGAGAGATCTGAACAAAATTTCAGGCTAGAAGCAGAATTTGATAAAAGTCACCAAGAAAGGAAATAGAATTTATTGAATAACTCTGCTACAGATCAATCTCCTAATATTTTTATTTTTTATATTATTTTAATAAAAAAACCGAACATGGTGGGAATAATATGTAAATATGATAGTTAATTTTTTTTATATTTTATTATTATATTTTATAAAATATACATTTTATAATTATTAATAAGTTAAAATATTTTCAAATAAATAAAAAAATTTTGTTTAAATAAAAAATACTAATAGGCAGCAATTTTTATTGTTGCAAAGAATAAAATTTAGAAACAAATAAAACAGCAACACATTAAAATGTTGCAAACAGAAAAAAATGAAAAAAGAAAAAGAAAAAAACTTGGAAGTGCCACATGGGTGGTCTTGGTCATTGGTCCATGTTAGAGTGTCCCATATATTTAAATACTTTTTTTTTGGGTGCAAATCTAAATATTTTTATTTTTTATATTATTTTAATAAAAGAACCCACTATGTTCCCCACTAAGTAAAACAAATATTTATTTATGCAAACCCATTCATCTCTCACGCATACAAGACTAGCTCATGGGATCAAATAAATTAATCTATTAATGGATACATGCGTGACATATTCATTAGTGGACACAAGTCACAACACAAGGATGCATATTTACTTTAGGGTCCGTTTGGTAAGGTTGGGGTATGTAAAGGAAAGGGTTTTACAAGGGAAAAATTGTGAGGGAAAGGAAAAGTAGTTGAGGGAATGTAAAGTAGGTAAANAGAAAAATGGCCTATGTAATGTAAAACCCTTTACATTGTAATCCACTTTACATAGCTTAAATTACCATACCAAACACATGAAAGTCTCGAAATTCGTGGAGTTTTACAATGTAAAACTCTTTTCATGGCTACCAAACGGAGCCTTATTTGCTTTTTATGAAGACACTCACTAGTGGATATATTATTTAGGCTTAAGTGCACTTTTGGTCCCATAACTATGACAAATGTTTCATTTTGGTCTCATAACTTTTTTTGTTGCAATTTTGGTCCCATAACTATGACAAAGGTTTCATTTTGGTCCCATAACTTTTTTTGTTACAATTTTGGTCCCATAACTTCTCAAAAGGTTCCACCGTTAGTCCCTTGGTGAATTCCATCCATATTTAGCTGTTAAGTATGAAGTGGTATAGTAACTAGGATCATGATGTGGCAAAATAAGATGAAGTGGACTGAAATAGGATCTATATGCAACACATTAAAACTTATCTATACCCAACCACCATATATACAAAGAGTGGTACTGACAGGGACCAATATGGTGGGGAAGAAGAGACTTCAAGCAGAAGGCACCGACGAAGTCGATGGGATCCTCAGCCAGAGTCGAACGACCAAAGCCGCGGCGACGGCAAATTGGGAAGCGGAACGAGGAAGAGGAAGTACCACTCTTTGTATATATTGTGGTTGGGTATAGATAAGTTTTAATATGTTGCATATAGATCCTATTTCAATCCATTTCATCTTATTTTGCCACATCATGATCCTAGTCACTATGTCACAGCATACTTAACGGCTAAATATGGATGTAATTCACCAAGGGACTAACGGTGGAACCTTTTGAGAAGTTATGGGACCAAAATTGCAACAAAAAAAGTTATGGGACCAAAATGAAACCTTTGTCATAGTTATGGGACCAAAATTGCAACAAAAACAGTTATGGGACCAAAATGAAACCTTTGTCATAGTTATAGGACCAAAAGTGCACTTAAGCCTATTATTTAAATGAAATCTTTCAACTTGTAGTGTCCAATGCGTCTTTGTATTAAGAGAATAAGCCTCAAAGAATTAATTCTTTATGACTAAAAGGCATTATCTTTACGGACCTAGATCCTCTGACTAATAGTAGGACCCACACTTCTCTCTCTAACTCCCTCATTCTCTCTCTAAATTGCAGAGACTGTATAATGCAGAGAATCCATTTTCCTATCTTTACCTATATGTTAGAATACTAAAACTCTTTTATCCTCTAGGATGACATATGTATTGGTACGCTTCATTAATCAGTTACATTATATTCATCTCACAACTTTGTGCGATTTGAATATATATGCTAATGGAATACAAATCATTTCAGCATCTTCACTTTAATATAGAAGCTGATTTAAATTTCTCTCATCCCAAGAAGCTGCGATCTGCAAGGAAAAATGTTGACAACTCTTCCTCAAGCAAGTATGGCATGAACCTTCAAAAAGCTAAAGTGCGATCTACATTACATCTGGAGCTAGAAGAGATATACTAAATTAAAGATGACAACCTGGATGCTGAATATGAACGTTGAAGCTCACATTTGAAGGCTCCTCCAAGCTTCTACATAAGGTTGAAGGTTTGAAGCTCAAGATATGAACAAAAATGAAGGAAAATCCTTAAGGCTGTGTGCTAATTCTTTTGGGCAGAAATTCCTTATAGCTGTGTGCTAAAGTTTTGTGTGAACTATCCTTTATTTCTTAGTGAGATAAATCATATTTCTTCTTCTCTTGTATTTTTGTGTGTAAAATCTTTAAGGAAGTGATAGTGAGCTCTTAGGGTGAAATCAGTGTTGGTGAACCGTGTGTGGTTCCTTGTAGAGCAATATACTTAGATACTTTCCTTAGAGTCATTTGGGTTGTGTTGTACAACCAAGTTGGTTATCCCGTGTTGTATGCTTTAAGGAAGTGAAGGTAAACTCCTAGGGTGAAACCTTTGTAGGTGAGCCATATGTGATTCTGTAAGGAGTGATATACCGAGAGACTTACCTTAGAGTATATTTGGGTAAGTTGTAAAACCTTGTGAGATGATCTCAAGCCTCGTGCAGATTGTATTTTATACATTATATAAAAGTTCTCTAGCTAGTTGGTTAGAGGAGTGGATGTAGGATAAGAGAAATTTCCATTTCAAGGATTAAACTCTTATTTGAACCACTATAAATCTGTTGGGAAATCGCCACGCATGTAAAGCAGCGGAAACGTGTATAAAATAAAAATTTAAAAACAAGCATAGCGATTTCTTTCCCAATAGATCCGCTATATGGATCTGTATCGGTATAAGGACAAGAATTTACCCAAATCGATCGGCCGTTCTTTGCGTTTACAAATGTGAGGAGTCCACTCCGAGTGTGCTCCCTCCACCGGTGATCCACACGAACAGTTTGGTAGATGCCTAGGTGCTAGCCACGTTCACTTCTCCAAGCAAACCGGGAGCCTTATCTACGGTGTTCTTGGATTCAAGAACACTTCTCAAAATCCAAGATAAGATGGCGCCTATGATCAAGAATGTGGTTCTTGATCTCACACACAACCTCAACTCACAAAACCTAAAACAATTCTAGGGTTTGCGCCACTTTCTCTCTCTAGAAAGATTAGAGTTGTGTTTTCTCTCACAAACTTTCACCAAGACTCAAAACAATTTTGGACTTGTGAACTTTGCTAGCTAAAGTCGAAATTCCCAAGGTATGAGAGTGTCTCACTTCTAGTCGACTTAGGGCTACATATATATATAGAGTTTAGGCTTTGATAATTATAATTAGGGTTTCCCAAAATTAAACAATTATCAATTTATTAAATCATGAAATTACAATAATATCATGACTTTAGGACTTGAATTCCTAATTATAATATTACCTTAATATTATAATTTGGATCCAAATGCAATCTTGGAGAATCAATTTGGAAGATCAAATCTTCCCAAAAGGATCCTCTCCCATGCGCCAAGTCCAACCAAAAATTTGTTGGAATTTAATAAACTAAAATAACAAACCTAACAATTAGGTAGTTATAACTAGTTTGTTATTTTCCAACAATATTGATTTAAGATATTACCATAATATCTTAAGTCAATCTTCAAATTCGAATTTTAAGTCTTTTATTGAATTAAAATATTACATTAATATTTAAATTCAAATAGACCTAAAATTTCGACTTTCACCTATATATATATTATTATTGAATTAAAATATTACACTAATATCTAATTCAATCATTTGAAATCTAGATCAAATCTATTTGAATTTCAAATCT
>QANZ01046459.1:12998-41228 GCA_003254925.1 Chamaecrista fasciculata
TGATTGGCCCTAGGGCACAATCTCCATCAAACTCCCACTTGCACTAGGTACAATCATTAATCAAACTGTTCCTAACACTTAGAAACATCCATTAATGTCTCTAATTCCCACTTGACATTACATAATACTTATGTAAGACCTGTGCTGGGGTTTCTTTCAGAGGATTTGGCAAAATATCCTTGGCTGCTATGTTCATCATATCTTAATATCACCATCTCTAGGTGATCTTGTCTGAGTGCTTATCACTGTCGGAACATCAGTGGGAAACTCCTTCCCTTTTGGTGTCTTCCTGTCTTTCAGGGTGACCACCAAGTGTACTTCAGACACTTGTTTTACAGTCTGCGTCTCCACGCGACTAACCCATTCTTTGTAGAATCAGTAATCGTACTCTGCTTGGAACCATTCCAACTTTACGATTACTACGTTCAGGGAATACATTTCAACTGCGATCAATCTTGGCTGGCTTGAATAATGGGCTTTGTGTAACACTTTACACTAATTCTACCATGAACCAAGAATTTGTCCTTAGTGCTTCATAAGTACTTAAGGACCCTAATGACGGCTTCCCAGGGACCTCAACAGGGTCACAGCTCGTCATTCATAGAGCAAAAGACATATTGAGTCTAGTACAGCATGATGGATCTTGATGCCGAAGCATAAGCGATGCCATTCATGTGTCCTTGCTCATCATGTGTTTCAGGAAACACTGACTCTTGCTAAGGACCAAAACTTGATTCATCGGCATGAATCTCTTCTTGGAATCTCGCATACTGAACTCCTTCAGTATCTTATTCCAAGAACGTACTTTTGACTCAATTCAAGAAGTCTCCAAGATCTATCACCATAGATTCTTGTTGCCTACACCATAGGCCACTTCTATACGACATATCTATACGGGCCGGGCTCGGGCTTTTTTTCAGCCCGGCACGAAAGCCCGGCCCGTATTAATATATATATGTATTATATTATATTATATACTATAATAGTTAATACCAATACCTAAATATATAATCATATAAATATGATATAATATATATATATAACTTACCTCCTTCTCCAGTCTCCACCTCCACGTGATCAGATTGTCTCAAATACTCAATTCATCATTCATTCTAATTTCTAAATTAATTCTTTTTATCAATTGTCTTTTATTTTTTAAATAGCCAAATCAATCAATTATTTTATTCTCATTAATTCCACAACCACAATTTCAAATGCAATACAATTTCCAAATTCCTTCTTCCCCTTTTTCCTTATTCTCTTCACTTCATGGCCGTCAACATTCAATTTCCTTCCAAATTTCCAAAGTTTCAATATTACATTCAATTTGAAACTCCAATTTTCCAAATGAATCATTCAAATGCAATACAATTTCCAAAAAAATTTGGCCAAAAAAAAAAGTTTGGCCACAATTTCAAATGCAATACCTTCCAAAAAAGTTTGGCAAAAAAAAAATTATATAAAAAAGCCCGCAATCAAGCCCGGTCCACATTTATAAAAAACGGGCCGAGCCCGGCCCGAATTAAAACGGGCTCGGGCCCGAGCTCGGGCCTGATTTTAGTTCGTTACTACCCCCTAAAGCCCGACCCGTATTTTAGTGAGCCCGGCCCGCGATCAGGTCTAGGGATGATCCTCTTTTTGGCATGCATTGATTGAATGGACTGGTTGTTTCCAAATACCAAATAGAATTTGTTGTCGCGTAAAATACTATATATATATATATGGTCAAAGGTCATTTTGGTCTTAAATGTATATCCTAATCTTCATTTTGGTCCTAAATATTGGTAAAATGTTTCATTTTGATCCTAAACTATTGAATTTGGTTATATTTCTCTCGTCTCTCATTTCAAGTAGTTCAACGGATGTTATAAAAAAAAGTAGTTCAACGGACTTGTAAGAGGAACTCGTAACTCTGAACTAGTGACATTCGAATTTGAAATGAGAGAAATATAATTAACTTTATTTGCTTGACCATGAAACGAGCGATCTACTTTTAGGAACAATTTGACCTCGTTTGCTGACAGTCTCAACTAGATAGAGAAAGTACTTTTTGAGAACAATACGTAGCTCTAAACTCGTCAAGTTTGAACTTGAAACAAGGCATATTCAATAGTTTGGGATCAAAATGAAATATTATGGCAACATTTAGGACCAATTTGAACATTTTGAAACATAATGGACCAAAATGAACATTAGAGCATACATTTAGGACCAAAATGACTCTTTTACCTATATATATATAATTATGGATAAAATATTTGTTGCAGTAAAAAAACATAACTTTTTTTCTTTCGGACTTTATTTTGTTTGTATTTGAATGAAATTGCCTGGAAAGTTTGGGAAATGAATCCTCTAGAGTTTCTTTCTCTAGAGTTATTGTGGAGTATGAGAGAGAAAGGGAGAGAAAAGAAGAGAGAGAAAGAGAAAATATTATTTTACATATTTTTATTTCATGAATTTCATATTTTCTCTCTCTTTTTCTTCCTTTCTCTCTCTAACTTCACAAGAACTCTACAGAAAAGAACTCTAGAGGATCCAGTCCCGAAAGTCTGGTGTATGATACCCTATACACTTTATTTTATGCTGTGGATATCATTATATTTGCATAAATTAATACATAAGAAAATTTAAAATAAAAAAAATGGGTTAAACGTTCATTTGGTCCTAAATGTATGCCCTAATGTTCATTTTGGTCCATTATGTTTCAAAATGTTCAAATTGGTCCTAAATGTTAGCAAAATGTTTCATTTTGGTCCTAAATGTTAGTAAAATGTTTCATTTTGGTCCCAAATTATTGAATTTGGTCATATTTCTCTCGTCTCTCATTTCTAGTTCAAATGACTTGTTAAGAGGAACTCGTAGCTCTGAATTTGTCACATTCGAATTTGAAACGAGAGAGATATGATCAATTTTGCTTGTTTGACCATGAAACGAGTAGTCTACTTTTAGGATTTATTTGAGAACATTATGTAGCTCTAAACTCATCATGTTTGAACTTGAAACGAATCATATACAATAGTTTGGACCAAAATGAAACATTTTGCCAACATTTAGGACCAATTTGAACATTTTGAAACATAATGGACCAAAATGAACATTAGGGCATACATTTAGGACCAAAATGAACCTTTAACCTAAAAAAATGTCATTTTTTCCATTTGTAGGAATACAATACCTGGGAAATTGGCATAAATCAAACATTGACGAGTAAAGTGAAATGGTTATTTATTTCCCGAGAAAATGTGAGAGTCAAAATCCTTTTAATCATTATTAGTAAGTACTATTTTTTTTTTTGCCTGATTATTAGAATGTACTATACATTGTAATTACACAGTCAAATTCCTTTTAGAGTCATACACTATTAATAGATGGAATACTATTTACTTCTTTAACATGCTACTGTTTTTTAACGCGGGAGTTCTGTTTTTTCAAATGATAGAAAACCAACTCATTAGATTTCCTGATCAAGATTTTTGTAGTTAAGGAGATAAGTAATGAGTTAAAATCTTTCATTCTCATTCAAACCAAAAACGACATTTTAAGTACAAAATTCATATCAAAGAGTTTGATACGAGAACATGAGAATCAAAGGTATTGGAAATAACTATTGGACTTGACAATCCATCATATTCATAGCCTCCTCCATTTGCAAAAGGCCTGAGCCGGGGCACTGTATAGATAGAAACAATAGTGCAAGATATTAAGAACATAATATCAAATATAGAAAAGAATAGAAATGATGACCAGAATTTGATAATATGGTCACCTAAAGCTAATGAGATTGGATCATGAATACCCAGATGAAGAAATTGATGAGATTGGAAAATGAGAAGATCCTATATGCCTATGATTGATAAACAAGAATGCACAATTAAAAGTTAAGACAACATAATATGAATTGAATAACGGAAATGAAATGAAAAAATCACCTTAAGATGGTCAAATTGAATGGCCATATGAGAAGCATACCATTATTGCTTACAATTGCTTCTTCAACTCATCTAGATGCAGAAAACAGACAAAAACCATATGCTTGTGAATGCAGTACTTACTACAATGTTAAAGAAATCTGCTCCTCAAGCTTGTGTAAAGTGCATAACAAAGAAAACGTGGAATCCAAAACATAATTGATTACCTAAAGTTGGAGCTGAAGATTGATTACCTAAAGCTGGAGCTGAAGAAAATGGATCTCCTGAAGCTAATAAATTACAGTAAAGAACCTCTTTGATTTGATAAACTAGAAAGTACGAGACTGCTCCCAACATCAATGCTCCCAACATCAATGAAGCATACCTGCATAAATTTAAGAGAGAATCAAAACCCATGAAATACAAATGGCAACACACTCAAGGGGACATACCATACACACAGAGAGAAAGATAGAGAATCAAAACATAATTGATGGAGGAAGTGTAGGTCAATTCTGCTGGTTTAATTATGGATTCTGATTATGAAATCAAATGAAAACTAGCAGCACAAAAACAGGGAAAGGAATTTATTGACGAAATGAATGACTCTGAAAATCTCTTAGAAAAATGTGGATAACTAAAAGTCTTGATCAGTTGATAATGATTTCACCATTCTCTGCAGAAAATAACAATTGCATGAATATATATATATACTCACTTGCTCCTACACGCTTATGCTTGAAGCTTAATTTAATCAAGCATTTCTTACAGAAGCTAACACATTCCTTCCAAATTGATGACCAAATAAATTCCATCTGTGCGATCTTATCTTGTTCACAAGCGTGTTACGCACATATGATCCCTGTAATTCCAAACAAAATTAATTAGTCCTTCATCAATAAAATTAAAATCAATCTTAATTAATTTTCACCATGAAAAATAATTTATATTCTAGGCATGTATAGAGAGACTCACAATTGTTTTAAATTGAAAAAAAAAGTAAATAGAATAATTTATAGGAATCTCTGAAGTTTTGATACGTGAAGTTTTAAGATACGCAGAGTGAAAAAAAAAAGTAAATAGAATANAAAAAAAAAAAAAAAAAAAAAACCAAAAGTAGAATAATGTGAATCAATATATGGGGATGGGGGAGTGGGTCGGGTTTAGGGTTAGGGATTATTGGGAGATTTTTAGTGAAATTATTATAGGACTTCTCTGCAAAATTTTAAAACTTAAAGATGTGGATTGGATAGTGTGGCTACAAGTGTACTGAAAATATTACTATAAGACTCTGATTAATGGACTAGTTATTAGAACATCAAAAGTTAATATACCAAAGAGGACATACTCTATTTTGAGGGAGAAGACTACAATTTTACCATGTTTTCAAATAATGTGAATCAATATATGGATATCCATAGTTGTTACCTTATTGGATTGATCGGCACAAAATCCACAAGAAGGAGAAGCCTTGAGACACTTCATGCAATCCCATGAGCCAGGAGAAGATGTTGAAGCATAAGCAGGACAAGTGCTATTGAAGTGAGATGTTTCAATTGGACTAACCATAGGAGAATTCTTCTCAGTCCTATAAAAGCTACCAAATAGAAGAGTATGTGCCAAAACAACACCCACCAAACTCACAAGCACAAGATTCCTCCTCCCAATCTTATCAATAGAATAAATACTAATAATGGACCCAAATGCATTCAACCCAGAAGTAATAAGTGACAAAAGAAGTGCCACCCTATTGGAAATAAAATCAGCCAATTGAACAATAGTGGGACTAAAGTACATTACAGTGTTAATACCCACAAACTGTTGAAATATTTGAAGTCCCACACCAGCATACAAGGCTCTCCTCACAGCCTTACTCTTAAGCATCTTCTTTATGGTCACATCATCCTTTGAATCATCCTCAATCTCCTTTTGAACTGACTCCTCCAAGGCTTGAATCTCAAAATCTTTGTCAGGATTTACAGTATGAAAAATTCCAGTGTATAATATAGATCCGTTTTTCAGCTGGACTTCCAACTGATGCCCAATAAGACATGTTGCCATATATAACAATATGAAATTAGTTGTTCATACTGTTGTCTAGAAGGTATACTCAGTTATTCCAGCCCACAGGGTCAATAATGTCATCAATGTTGCAGTAAGAGTATACTATTCTTGGTCCAATCCCTTCAATTTTGCAACCCACAAATGAAAATCCTGTCTCTTCATCTTCTTCTTCTCTTTGATGTGCTGCTATTGCTCCTGCTATTGTTGAATTGAATGTACATTCCTGACATATAATAATAGTCATAATAATTAACACCATCGTTAGTCCTATCCTAATTAATTTTGTCCAGCTCCTTACGTTAAGTATGACGTGGATAACTAACTTGGATCCCTTATCTTTTGGGCCGGACTTGAAAAGCTATCTGGGCTCTTAAAATTTGGACCTTTTTTAATTCAATCTTTTATTTTGGAGCCCATATTGCATTTTTGTTAGACGAGGCTGCTCGGGTCGATTGGATTTTGAAGTCCATGATTAGGTCTAGGAAGAGATTATTTGTAACTAAGAAATTATTTGTATTTTTCCTTATTAGATACTAATATCAGCTATAAAAATTATATAATGAAGTATGAACTGAATATATCACGATTTTTTCAAATTCAAGTAAGGATTAATTAAGAACACAAGAAAAGAAAAAAGATATATATACCTGGTACAAGGACTTTGCTTTGCCACAAATGAAATCAACACCTCCTTAGCTTGAATAAAACAACGATAGAAATAATGAGTTCCAACGTTGTCCCAAAGAGTATCTTGGTACCCCAACATTCTAACTCTATAAAACATAGCCTTATCACCATCAACCCTTAATGCCACCGCTTGATTTCCCTCTATTTTCCCATCTGGAATTGCACCATTCTGTTTTCATTATTCATAACAAAACATATATATATTAACAATTGTACTTAAACTTAATCACATCGGATTAATAACCATGAATAGTTATATTAAGGACAAAGAGCACTTTTGGTCCCTTACCTTTTGTTCAAATTTCAATTTGGTCTCATATATTTTTTTGTTACACTTTTGGTCATAAATCTTTTGGTCAGGTGCATAATTGGTCTCATATCTTTACAAAAAGTTCCACCGTTAGTCTCACGATGTAGAACCTTTTGCAAAGATATGAGACCAGTTCTACAACTTTGATCAAAAGATATGAGACTAATTCTGCAACTCAATCCATAGATATGGGACTAAAATGTAGCACGGGACCAAATTGAGACCAAATCAAAAGATATGGGACCAAAAATGCAATAAAAAGTTATGGGACCAAATTGAGACCTGAGCAAGAGTTATGGGACCAAAAATACACTTTAGCCTTATATTAATTACCTCAATGGTAATTGACGTTACACAAAAATAATCTGATTGCACAAACAAAGTTGCTGTGTGATCCAACCCTAGTACGTTGCCATTAAAATCTCTGTCAGATGACTTGGAAGCATTAGTAATAACAATATCAGCAATGCATACATTTGGGCTCTTCTTTTTCAGACGAGTGAAGAAGTATACATCTTCACCTTCTTTGGGCACCAACACTTTTTCACTATATCGATTCCAAAATGCCATGGATTCTCCTTTCCATACAAATCACACTCTGAAATAAAGTCATTTGGCAATGGTTGCCCTTCCACCTTGTTATATAGATAGATTTCAATTAGGTCTTTATCTAAGGGATTGAAGCTTGACCCAGTCAATAAAGAAGACGCCATCAATAATATTCACCTTAATTAATGTCTTGATCACTTCTGTGCTAGATCTCTGCCATTGAAGAGAAGTATCCTTCATCAAGCGAGCCATCTTCAAAACAATTCCTAAGTGGGGGAAAAAAAGTTAGACATATCATTACAAATCAAGGTTACTCATTATATATAAATGCGTACTACAAAAGAAAACACTGCATGTATCCAACGATATATTCAAGCTCACAATGCAGAAAGAGATCAAGTGAAAAAAACACAAAAGGCAATAAATATATACCCAACGGCAAATTTATCAGCTTCTTCCATTTTTTGATAAAGTTCATCTGATAACATGCACATGTTTTGAATGTTGATGGTACCAAAAAGAAGGTTCTAGTTAGTAAATGAAACTTACCACTTCAAGCACATTATTTTGGTACACTTGCAACTTTTGAGAACTTCACCTTCTCTGGATTGCTCAACTTTAGTCCTAAAAACCCAACACAGAATCACTAGGCTATAATGTAGGGAAACTTTAAAAATAAATAATGGCATCTGTAATCAACAATGATTCTTACCTTCATGATCAATGTCTGCTGCAGCGGGCATAACTACATTATTTAAACCAATGTCTGAGTTCTTCTCACACACGAAGTCCTGACATATCATTTGTATAATGTCTTGGGTTGTAGGAACATCCTGAACAGAAAAGGGTACTTTTAGAGTGATTCATTTATCCAACACATTTTAATTAAATCAAGTAAACATCAAGCAACAAGAATGGCCTAGATTTACTGGATAGCAGTGAACAGCAAGCAACATGGACAACAATGGATCCTTTCCCCAAGGAAACACATAAATTTGTTGATATAAATATTGCATTTGAATGCAAGCACAAATAAAAGCCTACCTTCAAGATTCAGATGATGACTTCTTGCAGGACATCCGTTTCCACTAAACAATGTCATTGTGGAGTGTGATTTGTATGGCAATGAAAATCCATGGGAGATTTGAGAGTCATATAGAGATTATGTGGTTAAATCGGGAAAAGATGAAGACATGTACGTGATCACTCGACTCAAGAGAAAGACCCCAAACGGGAGAGTCCGAAATTAATCCGAGACTTTCAAATTCCCCTCTTTGTCTACCAGCAGGTTTTCAGGCTTAAAACCCTAGAATTCAGTGCAAGAAAATACTTTACACTTGTTTGAAATTATATATAAAATGTGCACAAACATAAACATAACAACAACAACAACAACAAGTTAATTAAGAAGTAAGAAGTTTGAAATAAAGATTCATGAAAACAAGAAACTCACTGATTAATTAAGAGCAGAGACGGCGACTTTAACCTCATCCTCAGAAGGAAATTCATACGAAATGGATGTATGACTTCATCTTCCAATAATTAACGCAATAAATTAAACCCATATGCTAATTTCATCTCTTGCTCTGCTAATATATATATATATATATAGTGCCATCGAATTCGAAAGCCAAACGGAATGAATACACTCTCAAAACGAAAATGATCAAACAACGACCTTAACGGCCTCAACTGTAAGTCGTTATTTTGGTGATGGGCAACATTACAAGAAAAGAAATACACTCTCAGGCGTTGGTTACGTACACCGATCATAGAATGAAGAGCAAACTCCCTTTTTGGTCCCTCAATTGTTACTGAGTCGAAGAATCGGTCCTTCAATTGTAAGAAACCACAACTCAGTCCATCAATTGTACAATCCCGTTTACGTTTTGGTCCCTCACGTCTGGTCCGTTAGTGATAGAGGTGTTAAGTGATGACGTGTCACCGTTATCTGCTTAGGTGGCCGTTAAATGCTTAGTTGAGGGACCAAATCCTCGACCCAGTAACAATTGAGGGACCAAAAAGGCGATCCTTCCCCTTGTCTCTCTCTGCAACATCAAGTTCTCAACCCTTTCCTCCCCAACACCTCTTCCTTCCCCAACTCCNCCTTCCCCTTGTCAACATCAAGTTCTCAACCCTTTCCTCCCCAACACCTCTTCCTTCCCCAACTCCCTCGCTGTCCACTTTCCACCTCTCGAAGTCTAATCTCCACCGCCTCGGCACCACTTTCATCTTCTCCTCCGCCAAACTCTCTCAAAAAAGAAAAGTTGCAGAACGCGGCAAAATTCATATAACCAAACAAAACAACCGAATTCAAGCAAACGAACGTACTTAAAATTACAAATGGAACCCATTATAGCATTCAGATCTAACATTTCAGTTGAAGTGTCGATAAATCAAGCAAACGAACCACAACAAGAACAAATTCGAGAAAGAGAGAAGTAGATCAACTTACAAAATGGAAATCAGATCCACTACGACGAAGCGACGAAGCAGGTGACGAGAGAGAAAAGAAGAAGAATCGAAAAGAGAGAAAGACTTTTTTTGTGACAAGAATTGGTTTTTGCAGAAAACAATCTCCCGATCCAGAAGTTTCTGCAGGCACAGAGCAAGATAATGGTGATGGCATGAATATCTGCGGCGGCGCTGGTGGGGTGGGGCCTTGTGGGTGCGGCGCTAATGCTGGACGCGTCTTGGTGGTTAATCATGTTGGGGAAGTGGCGGCGCTAATACTTGGAGGTTTGGCCTGGTGTGATTAAAATTGCATTTTATTTAGTTAATTAGCTTGAAGGTATCATTAATTAGAAGGAATGAATGATAATTTGAATTGAAGAGGAGAAATCGAAGAAGAAGAAGAGGAGGAATCAGATTCTGGGAAGGAAGTTGAAGAAGAAGATGAAGAAGAGGAGAGTGTGAAAATTTCATAATGGCCCTTGGTGTTTTTTGTGTTTCTGATGTTGTAATTTTACAATATGTTGCATACAAGTCCTTTTTTATGAGGTGTAAAATGAAAAATGAGTAGGATATATAATTTGGATGCCAACTCAGCAGATAACAGCCACCTAAGCAGATAACGGTGACACGTCATCACTTAACACCTCTATCACTAACGGACCAGACGTGAGCGACCAAAACGTAAACAGGATTGTACAATTGAGGGACTGAGTTGTGGTTTCCCACAATTGAGGGACCGATTCCTCGGCTCAGTAACAATTGAGGGACCAAAAAGGGAGTTTGCTCTAGAATGAAATACCCATTCCGATTTGCGAAAACTAACAGTCACTTTCGAGTTTCGACTTTGGTAGTGCAAAAATATCATTTTTTTTTTGGCCAATTAAAAATATCATTTTCATCCTTAAAGTTTATATTAATTTTCAATTTCACTCTTAATGTTTTTATTATTATCAATTTTATTATGCACTTGACCTAAAAGATATGTAACCTATGAAGCATGAACACTGATACAGACACAGACACATCGACACGTTAAGTTCTTAAAATTAGATGACACGACACGTCATATATTTATATATATAAACAATTAAAAAATCATAAATTTTGATAAATATTTTAAAAATTACAATAGATGTTCATAATATATGTCGTATATATCATTATTTTCTATTGTTTATCCTGCTAAATTCACAAAAAATTAATTTTATATTCTGAAATTTATAAATATGTGTTGTATGGGAGTCCTACAAGTGTAGGACATGGACACGTGTCTTACGCGGCGACACGTCCTCCAAATCCAGTGTCCATGCTTCATAGTAGGTAACTAATTTTGCAACTTAACCAAAAAAAATGAGACCAATTCTGTAACTTGAACAAAAGATACGAGACCAAAAGTGCAACAAAAAAGTTATGGGACAAAATTGAGATTCTAGCAAAAATTACGGGACCAAAAGTGCACTCTCACAAAAAATAATTATTAAATAAAGAAATAATATTGCATTTCAACCACGAATCATTGAAAATATCCGTTGAAAACCTTAAACCAAAGTATATTCTTATTGTTTAGGTCAAGAACTATTATAGTTGAGGAAAACTATTATGCAAGAAAATAGTATATGATTAGAGTTATACAAAGTATTTAAATTAATATGTTGTTTTTTATGACAAAACCAAAAAATGAGTTTATTAAACTAAAAAGGGTAAGGAATATTACATTGACTATATATGCTTTCTCAACTTGTTTATTATAAAATTTAAATTTATAACTACTTTTATAAAATTATTAATTTATTCAAAGAGTAGTCCATAATTATTTCTTATTAATATAAAAAATTTAATTTTATCAGTTTTGTTCATTTATAATAAAAATAAAATAAAATCATAAATATCGATACATTTATTTTTTACAAGAACGCATTATAACCCACTCACTATCTTATCCATTTTTTTTAACCCTTATTTATTTATTTTTTGTACAGAAAAGTTTATGTGAGTTGAACTCCAGGACTCACCAAAGCTAGGTATACCTCCAAGCTCTATGAGCGCTTACAGAGGTACTAACAGATCGCCTACCAACGAGGACTTTACATTGACAGTGGGATTCGAACATACGACCTTGTGAATTATGAGTTGAATCCTTACCAACTGAGCTGACTTTTGTTGACAATGTTCTTATCTAGTTTAAGCTTCATTTTGAGTAAAAAAAAAGTAAGAACTTTACTTTTTACCTAGATCCTAGTCTAAACTCAAGTAATAAAATTTATAACTATTTTCTTGATATAGATATATTTTTNAAAAAAAAAAAAAAAATAATTGATGATTGGTGAATTAAGTGGTTAGTGGACTAACCTGGCTCAAATAGTACAACTATATATCAAATCTTTTCTTTTTTATTTTTTGGTTTCCCAAAGGTATCCTTTAACGGAGACAATCTTATTCGAGGCACGATCGAACACTAAATGTGTGCATTTCTCTGAACAGGAATTTAAACCTGGATTCACCACATTGTAAAAGATTAACCCCTTCCACTAGAGTCAACCCCATTGAATGAGAAGTAGGGATAGTTAGCGAGAGAAAGGTCTTTTTGGTTCTGACTTGAAATGCAATAGAGGCTGAAGATTGAAATGCACATGTTTGAACACAAGGATGTTTCCAATCCGTCTTAATCCTCAAAATAGAGATGCAAAGTCCCTAAGCTTTAATTTGTAAGATTAATACTCTTCCTCAAAGTCGAACCAACTAATTAAACTGGTCGTATGGTCAAGTCGATTGTGACAACATTGATTTCTTAAAATGAATCTCTTTATTCTTTGCCAAGTACTTATGATTAATCCATTTACTTGCCAAATGGTTATTTAGTTCCCTAGTAAATGTGAGTCAAATTCCTTTCTATCACTAACAAGTGTTACACATTGTAATTTAATATACTCAAATTCCCTTTCTTGGCCAATATACAAATGCACAGTTAATAAATGGAATAATATAACTCTTTTAACATGTTATTGTTTTTTAACGTGGAGGTTATTTTTAATAACAGAAAACAAACTCATTAGACATAATCAAAATTTTTGTAGTAAAGGAGGTAATTAAGTAATGAGACAAAAAAATTCTTTATGATATAAACCAAGAACAACATTTGAAGTACATATTTGATAAGAGAACATTAGAATCAAAGGTAATGGAAATGACTAGACTTGACGATCCATTATTGCCTCCTCCATCGCAAAAGGCCTAAGAAGGCACTGCATTTACAAAAACAAGAGTGAGACATTAAGAACATATTAGTATCAACATACAGAAGAATAATGGAAAAGATGACCAGAATTTGATAATATGATCACTTGAAGATAATGAGATTAGATCATCAATGTCCAGATAAAGAAGTTGATGAGATTGGAAAATGAGAAGACACCATATGCGGTATGCCTATTATACTGCATACAATTAAATTATATTAGGACTAATTTATAGTAGTTACTGAAATTTTTTTAATTAAAACAACCAAATCAAAAGAAGCATAATATGAAAATTGAAGAGAATAACGGAAATGAAATGATGCATCACCTGAAGTTGATGGCCATATATATGAGAAACATATGATCATTGCTTACATCTTCTCCTTTTAATCATCTAGATGTAGAAAACAAACAAAAACTATATGCTTGTTAATGTAGTACTAAGTAAAATAACTTACTACAATGTCAAACAAATATGTTCCTCAAGCTTGTGTAAACTGTAAAGTGCAAAATGTAAAAAAGGAGTCCAAACCATGATTGATTACCTTAAGCAAATAAATTACAATAAAGAACCTCTTTGATTTGATAAACCAAGAGGTTCTGTTGAACTTGGGAAGCCAAAATTTGTTGGGCGGAAGCGCAACCCACATAAAAAATAAAGGAAGAGGAAACAGAGAAATCAACACAAAAACTTTAACGTGATTCGGTGCCTCAAGACCTACTCCACGGCACCTTCTGGGACAAACTTCACTATTTGTAATTTTTGCACGAAAAAATTTACAAACCTTCCTCAATACAATTTTGAACGGAAAAATTGAAAGCCCTCTCTCACAACTACCCAAACCCTTTCACACTCAAAGGCTAGTAGAAGTAATACAAAAAAAGGTTGAAGCCCCATTCCCTATTTATAAGACTCCCTCCCCCTCTCAATTTTTGTACCCACCGATGTGGGACTTGGGGAGAAATCCCAACAAAATTATCAAATGTGAGTCCCCTATTTACATAAAACTATGCACATTGGTTATATAGTCTTCTGATTAGACACATTCTAGAGGAAGTTAGAATCTATCGAGATACATAGAACAAAGAATCCAATACCTTTGTGAGAAGAGGACTTAAGATTTCCAAAAAAACAGATAATTAGAAATCTGAAGAGTGGAAGACATAGAGTCTTGACCATAACATCAATATGGATACAATATTGAAGTTATGTCCTCAGATAAACCCAAATCTGGGTCGTTCGCAGTGATGGACTATTGCAATTTCCTTTGTTCAGCAACTCTCCATAACATCATCATATGTGTAGACACAGAGTCTTGACCTGATAATCAATATAGATAAAATATGAGATAAGGATACCATACAAAACATATTCCAACAATTCAATAAATTAGAATCCAAATTAATGACAGTGGTTCTTGGATTCCAAACTAATCCCAAATTGAGAGTCACCCTCATCACACAATAACCCTCGGAAAGATCAATCAAAGTTTTTCACTAAACAAAAACAGCCATTCGTGATAGTCCAATTCTAATTAACATTAGACATAAGGAAATAAACAAAGAAAAAAGGAGGAGTCTTTTTATAACTCACCTTCACTTCAAGTGTTACTAAGTTTGGAGAACTTTTGAGTAAGCAAGCAAGCAGGAACATGGCCTCTCTTAGAGAAAGAAATTCCATGCAATTCCAGATGTTTCAAGGTGTAGATCATGTTTGGAAGTGAATCTGGAATCTGGAATGCTACCTTCAGCTAAAAACTATGCATCCAAACAACAGTGAAATAATGAGATATATAAACTGGGAAAAAGAAAATAAAATTTTATGGGATTATCAGGAAGGAATCTAAACAGTCAATGTATTGGAGTGATGACATATATTTTATCAAGGTAAGCAAGACAGAAAAGACACTGAACCATAATTGCTTGCAATTCTATGTATCAGTTTTTAACTCACCTTTATGAAACCATCCACCAGACAAATTAAAGCTTCTCAATTTTTGGCACGGATAAGAAGTTAATCAAATTGGATCTTCTGCCTCCACCATTGTCTTGGATAGATCTTTGAAGTTTAATTGTCAGATCCACCAGATTCGGTACTAACGTAGAGGGACACACAATAATGACAATAGCAACGAAGAGACAGAATTAGACTATGTAATGAGAGACATCAACATTAAATCAAGGAAATTGGGGTTCTATGGTATTTAATTATAATTAGAAACCACTCAAATGTAACTATAAATTCTCTTGGGGCTCTTCTACAATGTTCAGCCCTACATAATATATTACTCCTGGAGATCATGAAACTACTATATTTCCATACATATATATATATATATATATATATATATATGTAGCCATGCCCCCATTTAGCAGTCGGTAAGAAGTGAGAATTGAGAACAAAATATCAAAAGCCCCATTTCCAAATTTGTACAAGGATTGAATTTTTTTCAAGGTTTACACTCATTACAAATTTACTATATAGACCAGAAGCATAATATGCTGTATTTTATGATGGCAAAGGGAAGCATAGAACAAGTCCTAACAATAATATATACTAGAAAGACGAGCAATGACTGTTTAGTTATGATCTGTATTGACTTATGCTTAGCATAGTTTATTTGATTTATTCGTTTATGTGCTAATGGGTAGCATACATTAAACCATACCATGAAATTTACTAAAAAGCTTAATAATGGCTTTCTGCAGCTACTCAAATATAAATTTAGGGTAAATTACACTTTGGTACCCTGTGGTTTGACCCTATTTCACTTTGGAACCCTGTGGTTTGAAACCTGACACTTTGGTACGCTGTGGTATTCTCCATGAACACCATTTGGGGTTATTTTATAATTTTAACCACAACAAATTTTTCAAAAATTACATATTGACCCCAAATTTTTTTAAAGTTTTCATTTTAGTCCCTAGATAATATGTATTTAAGAACCTATTTGTAATTTTTTGAAAATTTTTTGGGATCAATATGTAATTTTTTCAAAATTTGTTAAGGTTTAAAATTACAAAATAGCTCCAAAGGCTACCAAAGTGTTAATGACTTAATGGAGAATACCACAGGGTACCAAAGTGTCAAGTTTCAAACCACAGGGTACCAAAGAGAAATAGGGTCAAAGCACAGGGTAGCAAAGTGTAATTTATCCTAAATTTTTCTATGGAGAGTTTCAAACAACATCCTCCCCACAGTCTCCCAGCTAAATGCTAGAGGTATGAACCTTACTCATAAATGCTTTAAATGCAGGGAAGAAGAGGAGAGCATTGATCATGTGCTATTCTGCTGTAAAGAGGTCAAGAGTATTTGGGAATATTCCCCCTTTAATGTCTCTTTGTTGAGGATATAATTCAAAATTAATTACGTTTCGTCAACACATTTGATTATTAATTTATTTCCTTTTAGTTGTTACCAAGCCCAACAATTATTTAGGAAGATGATTTGAATTATATTTTCTGTTATTCTCACAATCTGTTTAAGATATCTTTCAGATTTTGAATTGAGTTTTAGAATATTTGATTATGATTTTTTTTTTTAAAAATATTTTGAATTCATGTACTCCCCTATAGGGTATTAGCTTATTGAATAATATGAATGAGTTCCCTTCAAGAAGATGATTGAATAATATTTGATAAATGCTATATATGTTATTCTGCTGTGAAGAGGTAAAGGGTATTTTGGAATCTGCCCCCTTTAATGTCTCTTTACCTTATAGAGATGTTTGCTCACTTGATTGATTAATGAGTGTCACCAAATACCTACCAAGAACTTCTTTTATTTATGTTTGTTGCTGCATGTATTTATATTTGGAACTTTAGGAATGCAAGAAGAACAAATTCGAAAGTCTATTATAATTCAGAAAGCCATGTACTTTAGTCTGAATTGTCACAAGTGATTGATATAAGCAGCTTCAACATATAAAAGACAAGGAAAGAGAGGAAATTAAAGGACTTATTTCACTTGAAATAACACAATGCGAGAGTGGGATTAAAGCTAAGAAGAATTTGTCATTAATACTTGACTAAAGATAAACTTTGAGGACAAAATTGACAGTAAACAAACATTAAGGACTAAATTGAAAATTGATATAATATTTTGTGATGAAAAGGGTATTTTTGCCAAAAAAGCATATATGAAAAGTTTAAAACTTCATTTTGGTCTTCAAATTATAGGATGAATTTCTGTTTAATCCTAAAAATATTTTTTTTGTTCTATTGTGATCCTCAAACTTTCACAATTGTTTCACTTCTAGTCCAAATGCCGGTTCCATTAGTGTTTCATTGTTAAGTCTTATTTGGACGGCTGAGATGAGAACTATCTCTCAAATACATGGCAGATGTGGTAGAGAGAGGAAAAATATCATTTCAACTCTCTCTATGTCCTTCATCTCCTTCATCAATCTCTTCATCTCTTCATCTCTATCTTTGTCTCTGTCTCTGTCTTCTCCATGTTCTTCATATTGGTAGGGTTTGTAACCAAAGTCATAGCTTCGCAATAACAAGTGTGAGCTTCATCCTAAAAACAATGCATACAAAGTGCCAATGGATTAATAGAAAAAGAGTTTAAACAAGTTTGAGCTTCATCCTAATAACAAGTGTGAGCTTCATCCTAAAAACAACACATACAAAAACCCTTTCATAGTTTCACTCATTCTTGAATATACAACACAATTCCCTCCACTCTAAATCCTTTCTTTTTCACACTAAGATACTTCATTGAGAGGAACAATATAATGGATACAAAAATTCCCAGAAACAAGTGAGTACTAGAAATATATACATGCCACATGCAAAATGTATAACTGGTGTTTTCTCTATTTGTGCAAGTGATATTTTTGTGCTCAAGTCTGTGCGTTGGAAAGAGACACACCTTGATTTTGAATTAGTTTTCAAGGTTATAGACGGATAAAAGCCAGCCCCTTCTGATTCCATGCATGGTTTATGCCTCCCAATGGCCTAAAAGAATATTCAAACAGAAAAATGTAAATAGTCCATGTAATCTGGACACAGTTAAATGAGAGATGTATGTATCCATATGTTTTGATCAATTATAGCCTGAGAGAAATTAAGTGATAAGGGGGATAAGCCATTTTGTGTTCTCGTGTTCATATTTATGATTCAACAAGACTAACAAAGCAATGGCTACAAAAGCTACCAGGTAGACACAAACTGACTGTCAGACAATATATATATATATATATATATGAATTGGTGGCCAAGACCTGGGATTAAAAATCCAGAGCACAGTAAAGAACCAATCACATTGTTGAAGAACCCACTGGAGTCCCATGATTTCAAACTTTCTGATACTTATTAACCCTTTAATGTATAATGCATTTCTAAGTATGGATGCTCCAAGGAGGTTTTTAGCATGTATACTTATTAACCCTTTTTGTACATCTTCACAATTTACTAACCCCTTCATACTGGCTCCAAGGAGGTTTTGTTGTAGCCATCTCAAAACCAGTGCAGCCAAGGCTCCATATATCACCAGCAAGATTGCAAACACTTGAATTTTTAATAACCTAGATGATTGCACAAGTTCACACATAAATATACTACCTGAGAAGCTTAAGTAGTAACAAAAGGTGCCATTTTGACAAAAAAGAAATGCTGACCTCAGGTGCCATCCAGTAAGGACTTCCCATGAATGATAAAGGACAAGATTGCCCATCTATTTGCAGATTATTCCTGTGAAGCAATATCACAAACCATAGCCCCATGGTTGAAACGCAGATGGTATATTCAACACAAATCAAAATATCCAATTCCCATAAGACACTTCATTTATTGACGTGATTATAAAAATTGTAAAGCATACATCACAATAGCTTGTAAATGCTCTTACATGCTTGGCCATACCAAATCTTGCCAATTTTACCCGCCCATTAGGATCACCAATATGTTTGCTGCTTTGATGTCCGTGATTGACATCCAATAATTATACCAGGCATAATTGATTCCAAAATAATAAAAAGCATACATGTGCTTGCAAATATAAATCATAATAAGACATTCTATCTGTTAGACTCACCCATGGACAGTGTTCTTGGCACGTAAATAATAAGCAGAATTAGACATTCATATATAGGAAAAGAAAAATGGCACATGAAACTGGCATTTTAACCCAACAACGGAAGCAAACCCATACATAGATGCATGATTAACAAAGAGTTGAAACTTGACCGTTTATAAATATTAAACTTAACGACTGAGTAATGGAGTCAGCTTTTAAATTGATGGTATAACAATTGCGAAAGTTTGAGAGAGCTATAATGAAATAAAAAATAATTTTAAGACCAAAGTAGAATGAAACACATGTATAATTAGATCACATATACATTTGATTAACAACGTTTCAACAGTATCAATTGCTTAATATTTATTTTTGCAAATTTTAAAAATATATGGATTGAATTGTAAAGACAGAAATTATAAGGATTGAATATGTTTACCTTAAAAACAATAAAAAGTATTATTTTACCTTCAACAAAGATTTATGGCTATAATCAATGTTGAAGAACATACCAATTAGAAATATGACCAACAATCAAATATGTTTACCTTAATTTGGTGTACCATTGATCTGATTTGAAGAAGTTATATTCATCTTTTTTCTATTTGTTTCATCATCATCTTCGTTTTGATCAGAGCCTTCCATCGCTTGCACCTCTAACTTGTTAAAACAAAGCGAGAAAGAAAAAAAACCCTAAGTTTTGCGTAACAGGCGTCTACTATGTAAGTGAGCGGCTATTGTGTAAGAGATGGTTCAATGCTTTATATATTCCACGAAAAACCTAGGGTTAGTTTGAAAACATTGAATCTAGACAACTAATAAAATTATACATGAAGCTTCTACGCATTTTCGTTGTTACGTTTAATTAGCTTCGTGGAAGATATTTGTAAGTGAACACATTCTAGGTTTTTCTCTTTTGTAATAATATAGGGTAAAATGCACTTTGGTACCCTGTGGTTAGGAGCGAATCCACTTTGGTACCCTAAAATACAAAATTTCACACTTTGGTACCCTGAAGTTTGCGCTGTTAGCACTTTGGTACCCTGTGGTTATTTTCCGTCAACATATAACGAAAAATTGTTAGCACTTTTGCAAAAAATTACAAAATGCCCCCAACTAGTTTCAAATTTTTCCCAAACATCCCTAGATCATAATATTTGAGGACTAAAATGAAAATTATAACAAAATTTTGGCATCAAAATGTAATTATAAAAAATATTGAAAAAAGAATAAAGTTACAGATTAGTCCTAAATATAGAAAATAAAATGCGGTTTAGTCCTAAAACTATGTGGTTCGATGGTGAGAAGATAAACTTTACAAAATTTTTGCAAAAATTACAGAATGCACCCAAATAGTTTCAAAATTTACAAAAAAACTCCCTAGATCATGATATTTGAGGACTAAAATAAAAATTACAATAACTTTTTGGGCTCAAAATGTAATTTTGGAAAATAGAAAAAAGGAGATAATTACATATCAGTTCTAAATCTGGAAATTAAATGCAATTTAGTCCTACCCATATTTAGATACAACTACTTGAATGAAATTTTGGAAGTAAACTTGAATGATTTGAAAAATATTCCCATGAATTAATTTACAACTTAAATAATTAATATTTAGTTTCACTCCATCAATTCTTTTAGTTTGTTGTGTTTTGATTCGTTTTACCAAAGGGAGAGGACCTAAACGCACAAAATAAATCTTGTTGAATAGTGAAATATGGTTTAAGCAGCAATAAAAACTAACGAATAAGATATAGTAGAAATCAACGATTAAGATTGAGCCAGATCAGCACTTTTTGTTAAATCTTGACGGAAAATAACCACATGGTACAAAATTGCTAACAGCGCAAACCCCAGGGTACCAAAGTGCACTTTACCCAACAATATATGATTATCATATGTTCTAAGGATTAATATTGTTAAAACTTATCTAATCATGTCTTCATAGCATTAGTTAAAAAATATTAAATTAATGATTTAGTCCCTAAAAGATGATAGATTTCTCAATTTCCAAAAGATAAAATTATAAGATTTAGTCTTCAAAATATGCAATTACAATCATTTTAGTCTCTTGTCAAAGATACTTACTAAAATTTAACGATATATCTTATGTGCTTCTAAATTTTTATTGACATTATACTTAATAATTAGTATTAGAAAATTATGTCAATAATTGAATCTAAACTAATGTATTAACAAAATGACCAAATTAAATTACATAAAAAAAATACTACAAATACAATGTAAATCATTAGCAAGGATTCCATTCCAGAGTAATAATGAGGTGACATGACTAGTCACTCTGTTTGGATGGAAAATAGCACAATGATTCATAAGCTTTGCGAATTCCAAACATGCTAAAGCTGCTTGTAATTCTAGTTGTTGAGCATTCTGAAAAGCCTCAAGAAAGTCCCATTTGAGCTTGTAGCCACACCTTCAAGCTCACAAAATACAGCCCCATCAACATTTATTTTTACAAAAGGATCTGTTTGTGGGATGAAGGTCTTTGACCTGACTCATGCAAGCTTGGAACTCACTCGGCCAAAACTTACACTGGTTCTGAATTTGTAGATCTCAACCTGCAATTGTTTCTAGCTAACCAAACATACATGAAATATGCAGAAAAGTAATGTTTCAATCCATTACTGTTGGGCTTAGTCATTGAAAGTTCCACATCGGTTGGGAAAAACATTGAGGGGGCGTGAGGCTTGTATAAATATGAGTGAGATATGAGCTTCTAAGGCACCACAACTTACATAGAAATCCTAATGGGTGTATTGGGGTTTGGGTAGTTGTGAGTCATTTTTGAGAGAGGGTTTGCAATTTTCTCCGGTCAAAAATTGTATTGAGGAGGGTTTGTAATTTTGTCCGTGCAAAAATTACAAATAGTGAAGTTTGTCCCAGAGGGGGCCGTGGAGTAGGTCTTGAGGCACCGAACCACGTTAAAGATTTGTGTTCGTTTCTCCGTTTCCTCTTCCTTTATTTGTTGTGTGGGGTTGCGCTTCTGCCCAACAAGTACATAGAACCAGCAGAAAAATTATAAGGCTGCAGGAAAATCTAGAGGCTGCAACCCCAGCTTTGGGCACCAATTGTCAGAGTCTGAAGCCGTGATTCGTGCATTTTTGCAGAAAAAGCATTTATCTTCCACATCCAAACCTTCTAGTTTCAAATTCTCGACGACATGCTCTCCATAGAAAGAACTTAATTCTGTTAGGAATTTTGCTCTTCCAAACTTTAATATATTTTGACCAGCAAACACCACCACTTTCACTCCTTAAAGCCTCATGAATATGGTCCTTTCTTTATAGCTTGTCAACTTTGTTTCATTGCCTCTTTATAACCAGATTTGACTGTGTAATTCCCATCTGAGGTGTAAATCCAGGACCATCCGTCTTTGATTAGATCAGCCTTCCATCTTCTGGTATCATGATCAATGAGATCGCAAATTGTCCACAGAATGATTGTTCCTTGACACCTTGAAATTCTCAATGTCTTTGAGCCAAGGATCCTACCAAATTAGAACATACTACAATTCCCACTTCTACGACTACTTTTTAGAGCATGAATAGCTCGTAAGCCACAAGGACGTTATCCGTGATTTGGCATTGAGGTACGAAGGCACTTTGATTTAACAAATTAAATCAGGCAGGATTTGTTTGAGCTTAATTATTAGCAAGAGTCTTAGCAATGATCTTTTAAAGTGTGTTGCAGAGAATAATGAGAGGAAGCTGTGTCATATGAATATGATTGAATATGAATGGCAGGTAAGGTTAATCTTTTAAGTGAAAGTCCATTTATAGTTTAATTATGAGTAAACATATAAATTGGTCCATGAAAAATACATTAGTTGGCAACTCAATTGCTGAAAATTTAATTCACTCTCTTTAATCCTTGAAAGTTATACCATCAATATATTTTATCCTTTTGCCCCTACAAGTTAATCCCTAAAAAATAAGTTTATGGGACTAAGTTGCATTGCCTCCACAACTTTCAAGGATAAAAATATGTAAACTATACTTTCAAGGATGGAATTGTCAACTCCTACAACTTTCAGGGACCAAATTGTATGTTTACTCTCTTAGCAACAGCACATTATTTCATGGAAATAGTTCTTCTAGCTTGAACTGCAGACAAATGGTAAGTCAACCATAGTTTAAGTGATTGCAAGAGGTCCAAGACCATATTCTTTTAGATCTCAAGTGCAACTTCTTTCAACTTGAAAGCTTCAAGTATGATTATGGTACCACACACCAATATATATCATCTTCTTCTACAAATCTTAAAGAGTAAATCTATTGTTTAGTCCTTGAATTTATCTCAACACTGCAATTTAATTCCTAAATACGGACAATACACTTTTTGGCCTCTGATTTTTCTTACATACATAAACTATTTAGTTATTGAAACGTTATCCTCTAAGTACTAAATAGTTTGTTTTTAAGAAAATCGGAGATCAAAAAATTTATTTCCAGTATCCAAGGATTAAATTGTAGTTTTAGAACAAACTTGACAACTAAAAAGTAAATTTTAGTCCACATTATTCAAGATTTCAATTTGTATCCCCTTAAAGTATCTCAAGTGCAGCTCTTTCTTTGCTATGTACAATGATTTAATTTAATAGTGATTATAATTATAGTACCATACACCAATATCATCTTTCTTCAACAAATCTTAATGAGTAAGCCTATCTTTTAATCTATCCTTAAACTTGTTTTAAAATTGCAATTTAGTTCCTAAATATTGGAAATACACTTTTTGATCCCTGATTTTTTTTTAATTCCCTACAGTTCCATGAAATTAAACACATGGCCTCCTTGTGGCTGTCAAAGGCAAGGCACCAACCATATCAGTAGCAATTGTCACAACCAAGGTTAGCCTTAAAGTAGAAACCAAACTTCATGCCTTCCTCCAAACTCACTTATTTCACTAGTATCGATCTCCACTACTAGATCCTCATCCTTCAACATTATAATTTGATTCCCCATCTCAGCCTTACTTTTCCTCTCTCTTCTAACTTTCATCCTCATACCAGAATCAAAATTCTTTTTCACAGTTCAAGGGACCATAGTAGCTTCATTCTCCTTCAGATTCTCATAGCCGTTATCCTCATATAGCAATTCCACAAAATGACCATTCTCCTCCCAAATAACAGTATTTCTCCTCACATCTACCCTAATCACATTCTTTTCTGCTACATTTTGTATTGAATTATCCTTTGGTTATTCAATTTGATAGAGGGACCTAATCATTGATGATTGCGATTTTTCACGTGCCGAGATATATATTTTGTTTATTTAAGGATTGATTCATTGAATCGATAAAAATTCATGGACCAAATAGTAGGTTTTCTTGAATTTCCATGTTTTTTATATTTTGGTCCTAACATAAAGTTACTCCAACGTCCATTACCTTATTCTCCATTAACAAAGATTCCAAGTCATTTTCATTACCATTAAAACCATAACAAAATACTGAAATTCCATTTCATTAACCTCAATTCTATTCCATTATCAATTATTATTTTTACCCCTATACAATTTTAAAATACTAATACAATTATTTCAACAAACCATAATCATTACATACTCTTTTAAATAATTTCACATTCCATTAAATCTCCATTAACCTTCAAATTACCCAAACTCTATTTTATCATTCTATTATATTATCTTACTTTCTCCAATATCTCTCCAATAACAAAAAGTTACTGGAATGGCCTACTGGCCATCCAAATAGCCGTTAAGTCTAACTTGGATGGCTGAGATGAGGACTTTCTCTATTTTTTTTGGTAAACATGAAGACTTTCTCTTTGATACATGGTTGATGTGGCACAGAGGAAAAATATCATTTCCACTCTCTCTGTCTCTGTCATCTCCTTCATCTCTATCTCTGTCTCTGTCTTCTCCATCATCTACTTCATACTCTTCATCTCTATACATGTCTCTGTCTTCTCCATCATCTCCTTCATGCTGATGATGATGAGTACCTAGGGGCGTAACCGAAGTCATAGCTTCGGAATCACCTGGGAGCTGAGTAACATATATACTAACATGAGCCATTGGTGAAAACAGAATGAGCTTCATCCTAAAAACAACATATATATATATATATATATACAAAGTGCCAATGAATTAAGAGAAAATAGGCATTAATTAGGATTTCACTTATAATATTGACTCTACTTCTTAGCCCCAATATATAGATTCAGAGAATATGGATTGACACAGAGAGTATAGAAGGAAGAAATGTGGTGGATACATGGAGAAGATAGAGAGAGTTGAAATGATATTTCTTCTTTCTCGGCCCACATCACCATGCATTTATGAGACAGAATGTTTTCATCTTAGTGATCAAGATCAAACTAAGAGAGTTTGTCTTTGGACCAATGGTGAAACAACTGTGAAAGTTGGAAGATCACAATGAAATGTAGAATTCATCCCATAATTTAAAAACTAAAATAAGATTTGGAACACAAACAAATTGATTTGATGTTGTTAAACTTTTATAGTATTAATACTAAAAAGTTTCAATATATATAAGAAGGAAAGGTGATGCCACAACTTGAGAATTCCCAATCAACTATGAACACATCAATTCACACTATAATCACCTACAAAATGTATTGATGCAAAGGAACAAGTACTGTACAAAATTAAGAAAAAAATAAAGGTGAAAAAAGCAATTGATACAACATTATATATATATTCACAATTTCAAATACTATAAATAAGATATATCTGTACAAGTAGCTAAGAAAGAAAAATACATATTACATGTATAACTACAGAGGTATGAGATTATTTAATAATGTGAAAATATAAACATTTTCCAGAAAGCCATGTACTATAATTTGAATGGTTATTGGTGAAAAGGTTTTGGTATAAACATTTTCTTAATCTATTGCATTAAATTGAGGCAATAGATATAAGTTATGGAATCACATTACAAGAAAGAAAGATAGTGTAAGAACATAATACCTGCATCCTTGTTTCTTCCATTAAGCGCTCAGGAGATGACTTAGGAGACAAAAAGCAGAGGTGCTCGTTTGGATATTTGATTAACAAATTTTTAACAAAATTTATGGCTAAGAATTTTATTTTTACAATTTTTTATAAATTATAACGAATGAGTTATAAAGAATGGAATTATAGGGTTGAGTTACAAACTCAATGAACTTATAGGGACCAAAGTAATATTTTAACCTTCAAAATAATTTTATATTCTATTCTTTGTCAAAATCATTCATTCACTCAAAAAATTTGATTTAATATACAAAAGAAACAATGATTTATGCTTAATTTAATAGAATATACGAATTAGAAATATGATCGATTACGTATGCCTTTTTGGGTGTACCACTTATCAGATTTGTGAAAGTTGTATTCATCTTTTCTCTGTTAGCTTTATCGACATCGTCATCTTGATCACATCCTTCCATCGTCTAGATCTCTAACTTGTTAAAACAAACCGAGAAACGAAAAGAACAAGAAACCCTAAGTTATGTGTAAGGAAGTGTGCGGCTATAAGGAATGTTTGTATTCTAATGGTTCAATGCTTTATATAACCCGAAAAAATACCTAGGATTAGCCGTAAAAAATTATTCTAGACGCTTCTACTCATTGTCGTGGTTTTAGCTTTATGAAAAATTGTCGGTAAATACATGTTAAAATATTTTTCTTCTTGTAATAATATATGATTATCATATATTCTTATATATACTATATTATATATCTAAGGGGCTTTATGGTTGGTCAAAAATAGTGAATTAAAAAATAAAAAAGAAAAAAAAATCACCACTCTCCCTCCCCACTCACTCTCCCCACTTCTTTAAAAAAATAAATGAATTAAAAAAATGCAAAAAACAATTAAAAATTAAAAAATGTCACCACTCTCTCTCCCCACTCACTCTCCCCATATGAAGTAATTTCAAATTGATCCTAAATATTTTATTAATTTTAGATGAGTCTTACATATTTTTATAATTTCTCAAATTGGTCTCAAACTTACTCTTTTATTAATATAAAAATTTAATATAATCTTCAAGTTTAAATCAATTCAAACGTTACATTTGGGCATGCCAAGCCCCTAGTGGTTAATATTATTATAAGTTTATCTAACCAATATTTTCAAAGCATTAACTAAAAAAGTATTGGCAAAGTTATCTTTTTCGTCCTCAAACTTTATATCAATTTTCAATTTCATCTTCAATGTTAGTTTACTTTCAATTTTGTCCCAAAGTTTCACATTTTGGTAGATTTTATCTTTTTCCTAACTTCCTTCAATAAATTAACGACAGACTTCATGGTGTTTTTCAATCTAAGTTAGGATTTGAGTTTCTTTTTCTATAAATTTTGCATTACATGTCATTAGCCACGTAGAATCTGCCATTAATATTTCACTAAAATAAGAGCAAAGAATAAAATCGATCAAAATATGAAATTTTGAAGATTAAATAATATATGAGTAAATTAATGATTTGGTCTTTGAAAAATTAGTAATATTTCAGTTTAGCCCTTAAAAGATAAAATTATAAAATTTAATCTTTTAAAGTTATGATTAAAATTTGACAACTAAAATAATTTTTAATATCAATTACATAATATATTGCCAAAAAAGTCTAAAATCATATTCGATTTCTCATTGAATTTTAGTTAATATATCTGACAGAAGAATTAAATTGATTGTAATTGAATCTTTGAAGGAAAATTAAAAATTTTATCATCTTTTATAAACTATAATTTTAATTTATTTATAATATATTGAATTTGTATATGTATTACTAAGTTTTTTTAATAGCGTATTACTAAGGGTGTGTTTGGATTAGAAGTAGGTAATGAAATGATGATTTTACGTAATGAAATGGTAATGAGAAAATTATGTAATGAAAATGTAATGAAAATGGTGTTTGGATTAGTTTGAGATGTAATGAAAAAAATAGGATGTGAAATTATGAAAAAGGGTATGTAATGATTGTGGTTGGTTGAAATAAATATATGG